>PJEN01026775.1:0-14089 GCA_004024605.1 Pteronura brasiliensis | reverse complement strand
AAAAAAAAAAAAAAAAGAAACAATTAAAAAAAAAGAAAACAAATAAAGAAAATTATAAAAAAGAAAAAAATATATATATTTAGATAAACTAGTTTAAAAACGTTAAAAAAAGAAAAGGGTAAAAGTTAAAAAAATTAGCAGAAGAGAAAAAAATTGAAAAAGAAAAAAAAATTAAATTAACTGCAAGACTAAAGAATCATGGGGAGAAAGCCATGAGTTCCGTGCTTTGCTTTCTCCTCCTCTGGAATTCCGCTGCTCTCCTTGGTATTGAAACTTCAGTCCTTGGTAGGTGAACTTGGTCCTGGCTGGATTTCTTGTTGATCTTCTGGGGGAGGGGCCTGTTGTAGTGATTCTCAAGTGTCTTTGCCCCAGGTGGAATTGCACCGCCCTTACCAGAGGCCGGGCTGAGTAATCCGCTTGGGTTTGTTTTCAGGAGCTTTTGTTCCCTGAGCGCTTTCTGTAGAGTTCCGGAGGACAGGAATGAAAATGGTGGCCTCCTGGTCTCCGGCCTGGAGGAGCTGAGAGCTTGGGGCCCCACTCCTCAGTGCGCCTTCAGAGAACAGCGCCCATTTATTCCTGTCTCCCTAGCCCCCAGCCGTGCTCCAAGGTCATCGAGCATGTGACCGGTTCAAGGTATCCCTGAGCTGTGAGCTCACTCCTCAGCTCTCTGTAGCCTGCTTCCCCATTCTAATACCTGCAAGCTCTGTGACACTCAGACACCCCTGATCCTTTTGTGACCCTGCGGGACCTGAGGTCACACTGACCCCGTGTGGGCTTCACACCAGTTTAGCCTGTGGAGTGATATCCCTCAGCAGAACAGACTTTTAAAAGTCCTGATTTTGTGCTCTGTTGCTCTGCCGCTTGCCAGGAGCCAGCTCCTCCCCCCACAGTCTATGTTCCAGTCGCTTTGGATTCACCTTTCCGCCAGTCCTACCTTTCAGAAAGTGGTTGATTTTCTCTTTCTAGAATTGCTGTTCTTCTTCTCTTCGATCTCCCGTTGGATTTGTAGGTGTTTGCAATCTTTAGATAAGCTATCTAGCTGATCTCTTGCTACCTGAAGTAGTCTCAGCCTGCTACTTCTCTGCCATCTTGACTCCTCCCCTGAAAGAAGATATTTAATATTTCATTTTGACTAACATCTGAGAACCAATTCAAATCACTCTGGGTTCTCAGTGTCTTGTCTCCTAGATCCTCTGTGGTATAAGGGCAATACAGAAAAAAAGCTACAATGGAAAGTCTTCTCACGAATATTCTACTACTGTCCTTGTAAATGCACTCTTTTTCTGCTGAATGAAATCTGAAGTAATTTTCAATTGAGTAGCAATCTAGAAAGCTTATTTTGATAAAAGTGATAAATGAGGTAATTTTTATCAATAGGAGAATGTAGGTCATGGATGTTTTGCTCTAAATCTCATAAAGATATAAAATAGCATCAGTATTACATTTTAAATAAAATGTATTTTCCACTATTCAAATGCTATTAAGATTCCTATAAGTAAATAAATGATTATTTTTTTAATTTAATTTATTTTTTTCTGCGTTCCAAGTTTAATTATTTATGCACCATACTCAGTGCTCCATGCAATACATGCCCTCCTTAATATCCACCACCAGGTTCACCTATCCCACATCCCTGCCTCTCCAAAACCCTCAGTTTGTTTCTCAGAGGCACAGTCTCTCATGCTTCTTCTCCTCTTACAATTTCCCCCAATTCACTTTTCCTTTCCTTCTACTAATGTCCTCCATGTAATTTCCTATGCATCACAAGTAAGTGAAACCATATAATAATTGACTCTCTATGATTGACTTCTTTCCCTCAGCATAATCTCCTCCAGTCCTCCATATTGATAGAAAAGTTAAGTATTCATCCCTTCTGATGGCTGCATAATATTCCATTGTATATATTGACTATGTCTTCTTTATCCATTGTCTGTCAAAGGGCTTCTTGGCTCTTTCCACGATTTGGTGACTGTGGCCATCCTGCTGTGAACATTGGTGTACAGATGGGCTTCAGTTCACTACATCTGTATCTTTGGGGTAAATACACAGTAGTGCAATTGCAGAGTCATAGGGAATCTCTGTTTTTAATTGCTAAAGAATCTCCACACTGTTTTCCAAGGCGGCTGCACCAACTTGCATTCCCACCCACAGTGTAAAAGGATTCCCCCGTCTCCACATCCTCTCCAACAGACATTGTTTCCTGTCTTGTTAATTTTGGCCATTCTAAATGGTGTGAGGTGGTATCTCAATGTGGTTTTGATTTGAATTTCCCTGATGGCTAGTGATGATGAATATTTTTCATGTGTCTGATAGCCATTTGTATGTCTTCATTGGAGAAGTGTCTATTCCTGTCTTCTGCCCATTTTTTGACATGATCATTTGTTTTGTGTGTGTTGAGTTTAAGAAGTTCTTTATAGATCCTGGATATCAGCCCTTTGTCTGTAGTGTCATTGTGAATATCTTCTCCCATTCTGTGGGTTACCTCTTTATTTTGTTAACTGTTTCCTTTGCTGTGCAGAAGCTGTTGATCTTGATGAAGTCCCAAAAGTTCACTTTCGCTTTTGCTTCCTTTGCCCTTGGAGACATATCTTGAAAGAAGTTGCTGTGGCCCATGTCGAAGAGGTTACTGCTTATGTTCTCCTCTAGGATTCTGATGTATTCCTGCCTCCCATTGAGGTCTTTTATCCATTTCGAGTTTATATTTGTGTATGGTGTAAGAGGATGTTCAAGCTTCATTCTTCTATATATAGCTGTCCAATTTTCCCAGCGCCATTTATTGAAGATACTGTCTCTTTTTCCACTGTATATTTTTTCCAGCTTTGTTTAGGGTTATTTGACCATAGAGTTTTGGGTCCATATCTGGGCTCCCTCCTCTCTTCCACTTGTCTATGTTTCTGTTTTGGGGCCTGTACCATGCTGTCTTGGTGATTACAGCTTTGTAACAAAAGTTGAAATTAGGGAACGTGATGCCACTGATTTTGTTTTTCTTTTTGAAAATTTTGTTAGCAATTTGGGGTTTTTTCTGGTTCCATACAAATTTTAGGATTGCTTGTTCCAGCTCTTTGAAGATGCTAGTGGAATTTTGACTGAGATAGAGTTGAATTATACATTACTGTGTGCAGTAAAGACATTTTAATGATGTTTATTTTCCCTAGGCACCTAACTCCAGGCAGACATCCAGGTCAATTGTCTTGATTGAAAAGATTAAACCTGAAATGCCCCAAAGACTTCATCAGAACCATAGCTTAGGCATTCATCCATCCCTCCCCAGAGGCCTCTTCTGGAATACTGACATTTGGTCCAAAATATGGTCCATGAGCCACACAACAGAAACCCTCCTGTCCCTAGAAGGAAAACTTGCTCTTGGGCTCTTGGAATTCTCCATGGCCCCTGAGCTTCCACCACATTCTAAGGTTTCCTTGGACATAGACAAGCATTAAGCACCGTCAGCATGAGAACCCTTGTCAATTCAGCCCCCTTGGCACTTTGGCCCAGAGCCAGCAGATCGGACTTGCAATGTTCCTCAATTTCCGTGGGAACCAGGCTGTGCTTTCTAGGCATCTATGCAGAGAGCTCTGCTGTCCAATCTTTCCAGATGGGGGACCCTGGAGCCATCTAACAAGACTCCCCCCTGGCCCAGAGAAGGACACCTCGCTCTTTGGAGCAGCTCACAAGCCCCAGTGTGGGAAAATCTCCATGGCCTCATGAGGCCACCCTTCCATGACTCGGGCATCATGGACACAACTCCGTAGTGATCTGACATTGAAACTCGCCCTTCCTCAGGAGCTAGAGACCTAGAATCAGCCGTTGCACCTTGGAACTGCCACACTCTCAGTGAACTAAACCTAACTTGTGTTGTCAAATTTCCTTCCTCACACTACTGGCCGCAAGTCCTCCAGAATGGGAAATCTGGAGGCACTACGCAGCCATCTTCCCTTCGCCTAGAATGAAGAAGGGCCCTATGTCTCTTCCCCAATATCCCACTTGAGAATCCACGTGTGCGATCGTCGAAGCACCCCAATGTTATAGGCCGCCCTGTGCACTAATGCTCTGTCTGACACACCACGAGCCTCAACCTCCTGTCAGCCAACCCGATAGCGGGCCCCATATCCTGCAGGTGGGACCGGCCTTGGCCCGAGGCCATCATGTCCACCCAACCTGTGTATTCAGGCATCTCTCCGCATACCTTAGCTGAAATCCCTGCCCATGCAGGAACCTGAAGCACAATAAAGTACTCCACTTCCACATGGTAGGACACCTGGCTGTTGGGACGGGTGTCCAACACTCAGTGTGGGAGCCAGCTGCATGGTCCATGAGACCACGCCCACTCAAGAGGTCAAGAGGGCTGCCCTGGGCACAAACTGGCATTGTGACTCTCAGCCGGAACCTGCCTTCAAAAATCCCCCTCAGGGGGCGCCTGTGTGGCTCAGTGTGTTAAAACTTCTGCCTTCGGCTCAGGTACTTATCCGAGGGTCCTGGGATTGAACCCTGCATAGGGCTCTCTTCATGGCAGGGTGCCTGCTTCCTCCTCTCTCTCTCTACCTGCCTCTATGCCAACCTGTGATCCCTGTCTGTCAAAAAAATCAACAAAATCTTAAAAAAATAAAATAAAAACTCCCCCTCAATAGCTGGACAAGGAGCACTCATAGCAGGCCTGCCATGCCCAAGTCCCAAATGCTAACCCTCGGTGGGGTACTGCATTCGCCTGGATCCAGACTCCGACTACAGAATCCCGGTTTTGGCGGGACCCCTGAGACGGAAAACAGCACTCTTCCTTCCCCCAGAAACACACCAAACTCTTGGGAGCCAGGCAGAATCCCAAGAGAGGAAGAGTCTCCCATGGCCCCATGAGGCCACCCCTATATTCTGAGGCCATGATAGACGCACAATCCACACATAAAAGCATGTGCTACCGCCTCCCAGGCACCGAATTTTAAATCCCAAGGAACTGCCCTCAGGTTCTGCAGATCTGGGCTGCCATCACCTAACCCTAACCCTAAGCCGAGCATGTATTTGCAGACTTCTGTCCCCAAAGCCCTGGCCCAAATGCCCTCCAGGAATGGGGCTCGTGGAGCCACAATGCAGGATTGGGCCTGCCATCTCGAATGAAACTCTCCCGTCACATTTGCCCAAACTCTCCACATTAGGAGAAACCCTCAAGACCCCAGACCCCACCCCACTTTCGTAGGTTGACCCTGCACAGAAATGCACAGTCATACACACCTTAGGCACCTACCTCCAAGCAGACATCCAGATCAATTGTCCTGAGTGACAAGATGGAATCTGACATGCCTCTAGGACCTCATCAGTACCATAGCTTAGGTTTTCAGCCATCCCTCCCCAGAGGCCTCTTCTGGAATACCGACATTTGGTCCACCATATGGTCCTTGAGCAACACAACAGAACCCCTCTGTCCCCAGATGGAAAGCTTGCTCTTGGGAGCTGGGTAAAACCCTCAGGATAGGAGAATCCTCCATGGAACCTGAGCCTCCGTCACATTCTAAGGACTCCCTGGACACAGATAAGCATAAAGAACCGTCAGCATGAGACACCCTGTCAATTCAGTCCTCTTGGCACTTCGGCCCAGAGCCAGCAGATCGGACCTGCCATGTTCCTCGGTTTGCGTGGGGACCCAGACTGGGCTTTCCAGGCATCTATGCAGAGAGCTCTGCTGTCCAATCTTTCCAGATGAGGGACCCTAGAGCCATTGAACTGGACCCCTGCTCTCCCGCAGAAGGACACCTCGCTCTTTGGACCTGCTCACAAGCCCCAGCATGGGAAAATCTCCTTGGCCTCATGATGCCACCCCTCCATGACTCGGGAATCATGCACAACTACAGCGTAACCTGACATTGACACTCAACCTTCCTCAGGGGCTGGAGACCTAGAAACAGCCATTGCACGTTGGAAGTGCCAGGATCTCTGAACTGAACTGAATCTAGCTTGTGTTGTCAGACTTCCTTCCTAGCACTCCTGGCACGCAAGCCCTCCAGAATGGGAATTATGGAGCCACAACGCAGCCTTCTTCCCTCCCCCCAGAAAGAAGAAGGGCCCTATGGGTCTGCCCAGATACCCCACCTGAGCACCCACCTGCAGGATCCTCAAAGGCACCCCAATGTGGGGTAGGCCACCTTGTGCACTAATGCGCTGTCTGACACAGCACGAGCCCCGACCTCCTGTCAGCCAACCCGATAGAGGGCCCCATATCCTGCAGGTGGGACCGGCCGTGGCCCGAGGCCATCATGTCTACCCAAACTGGGTATTCAGACAACTGTCCCCAGACCTTAGCTGAAATCCCTGCCTATGCAGGAAACTGAAGCACAAAAGAGTACTCCTCCTTCCCCATGGCAGGACACCTGGCTGTTGGGATGGGTGTCCAACCCTCAGTGTGGGAGCCAGCTGCATGGTTCATGAGACCACTCCCACTCATGAGGGTTGCCCTGGGCACAAACTGGCATTGTGACCTTCCGGAGCCAGCTTTCAAAAATCCCCCTTAGTAGCTGGACAAGGAGCACTCATAGCAGGCCTGCCATGCCCAAGTCCCAAATGCTAACCCTCGGTGGGGTACTGCATTCGCCTGGATCCAGACTCCGACTACAGAATCCCGGTTTTGGCGGGACCCCTGAGCCGGAAAAACAGCACTCTTCCTTCCCCCAGAAACACACCAAACTCTTGGGAGCCAGGCAGAATCCCAAGAGAGGAAGAGTCTCCCATGGCCCCATGAGGCCACCCCTCCATTCCGTGGCCATCTTAGGTGCACAATCCACACATAAGATCCTTTGCTACCGCCTCCCGGGTACCCGAATTTTAAATCACAAGGAGCTGCTCTCAGGGTCTGCAGATGGGGCCTGCCATCACCTAACCCTAACCTTAAGCCGAGCTTGTGTTTGCAAGCTTCTGTCCCCAAAGCCCTGGCCCACAGGCCCTCCAGGAATGGGGCCCCTGGAGCCACACTGCAGGACTGGGCCTGCCCTCCCGAATGAAACTCTCCCCATCACATTTGCCCAAACCCTCCGGATTAGGAGAAGCCCTAAGGCCCCAGAGCCCACCCCACTTTTGTAGGTCGCTCTGGACAGACATGCACAGTCTGACACATCCTGGGCACCTACCTCCAGTCAGACATCCATGTCAATTTTCCTGAGTGAGAAGATTGAACCTGACATGCCCCTAGGACCTCATCGGAACCATAGCTTAGGTTTTCAGCCATCCCTCCCCAGAGGCTCTTCTGGAATACCGACATTTGGTGCAACATAAGGTCCTTGAGCCACACAACAGAACACCTCCTGTCCACAGAAGAAAAGCTTGCTCTTGGCAGCTAGGTCAAACCCTCAGGGTAGGAGAATCCTCCATTGCACGAAGCCTCTGCCACATTCTAAGGTCTTCCTGGACACCGACAAGCATTTAGAACCTTCAGCATGAGAACCCCTATCAATTCAGCCCCCTTGGCACTTCGGCCCAGAGCCAGCAGATCGGACCTGCTGTGTTCCTCTCTTTGCATGGGAACCCAGGCTGCGCTTTATAGGTATCTATGCAGAGAGCTCTGCTGTCCAATCTTTCCAGATGGGCGACCCTGGAGCCATCGACCTGGACTCCCCCTGTCCCACTGAAGGACACCTCGCTCTTTGGAGAAGCTCACAAGCCCCAGAGTGGGAAAATCTCCATGTCCTCTTGAGGCCACCCCTTCCTGACTCAGGAGTCATGGATACAACTCCAGCGTGATCTGACATTGACACTCGCCCTTCCTCTGGGGCTGGAGACCTAGAATCATCCCATGCACGTTGGAACTGCCACGCTTTCAGCACTGAACTGAACCTACATTGTGTTGTCAGACTTCCTCGAGGTAAGGTCTGGGGACAGATGCCCAAACACCAAGGTAGAGTAGAGATGACCGCCAAGGGACATGGCTGGTCTGATCTCCTGGTTATGCGCCCCGAGTGTGGGTGGCTGATAGGATGTCTGGGCTCAATGCCACCTTTGAAATTGGGGTGCCACGGAGAAACGTGTAGGTAGATTCTCATTTTGGGTTTTGGGCAGCCTCATAGGGCCCTTCTTCTTTCTGGTGAGCAGGCAGAGTGCTGCATTTTGGCTCCAGAATTCCCAATCTGGAAGCTTGTGGGCCACGAATGTGGGGTTGGAATTCTGTAAACACAAGCTAGTGTTAGTTTTAGGGTCAGGGACACAGCAGGCCATATGTCCAAAGTCTCAATTGAGATCTCCAGCATGTGAAGTAAGGGCGAGTGTCAGACGTTCGCTTAGGCTAGTGCTTGTGCCCATGATGCCTGCTGCATGGAGGGGTGGCCTCATGAGGCCATGGAGGTTTTCCCACTCTTTGGAAAAGCACCTTGTGAGGTGCTTCAAACACCAAGGTTTCCTTCTGCGGGACAGGGGATGTCCTGTTTCCAGGCCAAAGTTTCCCCCATACCAAAAGATTTGGGAGCAGGCTCAATGTATAGATGCCTGGAAACCCCACCTCGTGATCCCATTGGAGTCTAGGAACAAAGCAGTTTCGATGGCTGGCTCTGGGGCAGGTTACACAGGAGACTGAGTAGAAATGGAATCACAATGAGTGTGTCCAGGGACACTTTTGTATGTGGTGGTGGCTCATGGGACATGCAGGATTCCCCTACCCTTAGGTTTTGACACAGCTCCAAATATCCAGGTTTCCTTCTGGGGACAGGAGATGTTCCTTTTTGGGCCACTGGGACTCCCCATATGTTGGTATTTGAGACGAGTCCTCTGGTTACAGATGTGTGAAATCCTAAGCAAGGGTGCAGATTACTGCCTAGGGGTATGACATGTTCAATCTTCTGTCTCTGGGGCCATACCTGGGTGTCTGACTGGAGGTCTGTGCATAGGTTGTGTCAGACTACACAATTTTATCAAGAGTGGCCGACGAAATTGGGGTGGCCTCGGGAGCCTTGCAGTTTTCTCCCAATCTGGATGGTTTTGGCAACTGTAAAGGGCACAATTTCCTTCAGAAGATAGGCACAGTCCTGAGATGTGGCTCACGAGGCCTGGAGGGTGTGTTGGCAAGGGCTCTAGAGATAGAAGTGTGAAAACACAAATTCGGGTTAGGATTAGAGCCGAGGGATTGCAGTCCTGATCTGTTGCCCCTGAGGGGAGCTTCTCTAGATCTGAAATTAGGGTGAGTGTGAGGCGGTAGCTCAGACTTTTGTCTCTGGATTTTGTTTCTAGGATGGTCAAAGCATGTAGAGATGGCCTCTTGGGGTCATGGAAGATTCTCCCTCTCTGGGGATTTTGCCTGTCTCCCAAGCATTTGGTGTCATTCTGGGAGTTGGATGGAATCCTGTTTTTTGTCTCAGGGTCGCCCAAAAAGAGGGATTCCAGAGCAGGGCTCTCTGTCCTGGAGCCTAGAAAACCCCAGTTTGGTTTAGGATTTGGGCCTAGGGGTTTGGCACGCATGTTATGCGAGCTCTTGGTCCAGCTACCAAGGACTCTTACTTGACAATGGGGATCAGGATGAGGGTCACAATGCGAGCTTGTGCACAAGGAGGCCCCCAGACATCATGTGACCTCATAGGCCATGCAGGTTGCTGCCACTCTGAGTCTTTGAAACCCAACCCAACAGCAAGGTTCACTGCCATTGGGAAGGAGTTCTGTTTTGTGCATCATGTTCCCCCATATGCAGGTATTTGACATAAGGTCTGGGGACAGATGCCTGAAAGCCCTGGATGGGTATATATGAAGGCCTAGGACAATGGCAGGTCTGATCTGCTGGATACACAGCCAGCTGTCTGGGCGGATGATGGGAGATCTGGGCTCAGACTGTGTCAAACATAGCATTAGTGCAGAGGGTGGCCTATGAAATTGGGATGCCACTGTGTGCTGTGCATGTTTATCCTTATTTGGGGTTTGGCAGCCCCATAGAGCACTTTTTCCTTCTTGTGGGCAAGCAGAGTGCTGCATTGTGGCTCCAGAATTCCCAATCTGGAGGGCTTGTGGGCCAGGAATATGAGGACAGAAGTCTGAAAACACAAGCTAGGTTTAGGTTTATGGCCTAGGGTGTGAATCTGCAGTCTGAATCTGCAGAGGCTAAATCAAAATTTCCAGAATTTGAAGTAAGGGTGAGTGTTAGATGTTTGCTTACGCTGGTGTTTGTGTCCATGATGACTGCATATTGGAGGGGTTGCCTCATGAGGCCATGGAAGTTTCCCACGCTATGTGTTGTGAGCTGCTCCAAGGAGCAAGATTTCCTTCTGCAGGACTGCAGATGTCCTGATTAATGGCCCAAGTGTCACCCATTCGGAAATATATGAGACCAGGGCTTTACATATGGATGCTTGGCAACCCCACCTCATGCTCCTATCAGCACCAAGGAACAAGGCAGATTCAATCTGCTACCTCTGGGGCGAGCTACCCAGGGGCTGAGTTGAAATGGAGGCTCATGCTGATGTGTTCCAATGTGGGTATGTGTCCACGGAGACCTGGGAATGTTTGGGTGCCTCACGGGGCATGCAGGATTCTCCTACCCTGAGTCGAGGCTGCTCAAGTGGATTTTGTGTCCATGAGATCCGTCGAATCTGGGACTGGCCTCATGGGGACATCGACTTTTATCCCTTTCTGGAATTTTTGCATATTTAAAAAATATTCTGGTCTATTCTGGGGAATAGTTCCTGTCCTGTCTTACAGCTCAGCCATCTCCCCATGGAGGGATTTGAGAGCAGGGCTGCAGGTATAGATGCCTGAAAACGCAAGCTAAGGATAGGATTAGTTCATAGTGGGATCGCAGTCCTTTGGTCCTGGCTCTGGTCCAAGATACCCATGGGGCTGTATTGAAAATGAAGCTCAGGCAAGGAGCCACAATGGGTGTCCTGGGCAGCCACCATTAAAGTGTGTGGGCAGCCAGCATTAATGTGTGTGGTCTCAGGAGCAATGCAGGTTACACCCAACTCAGGGGGATTTACATAACTCTAGAAAGCTTCTGGGGGTCAAGATGAGTTCAGTTTTCCTGCTCAGTGGTCCCCCATGTGGAGGAATTTGAGAGAAGGCTCTGGGGACGGATGCCTGAAAATGCAACCTATTGTTACAATTAGCACCTACGGGAATGGCCAGTCTGATCTGCTGATTCTGGTGCCAGCCACGTGGGTGGCTGACTGGAGGTTGGGGATTAAGTTGAGGGACAGAATGTGTTTTAGTATCCAGTGCTAGATTCCATAAAGGAGGGTGGGTTTGGGGTTTCATGCAGCTTTCTCCTAATCTGTGTGTTGCGTGCAACTCCATAGGGTACGTTTTCCTTCTGGCAGGCAGGAAAAGTCCTGTGCTGTGGCCTCCAGTGTACCCCAACTGGAGGGCTTGTGGACCAGGAGTCTCTGGACAGAGGTCTGAGAAACTAGCTAGGGCTAGGGTTAGGGTCTAGGGCATGGCAGGCCCAACATGTGGACACTGAGGCAAACACCAGGGAATCTGAGGTTAAGGCATGTGTTGGGATATTTCTCAGGCTGAAGTTTGTGTTAGTGAGATATGCCAAATGTAGGTTTAGCCTCATGGGGGCAAGGAGTTTTCTCCCTCTCGGGGGTTTTTGTGCAGTTCCAAATAGCTTGATCTATCCTGGGGGGTAGGTGCTGTGTTATTTTAGAAATCAAGTTTCCCCCATATGGAGGGATTTGAGAGCAGGGTTCTGGGTATGGATGCCTGAAAACCCAGCATAGGTTTTGGATTTCGTCCTAGTGGCATGGAAGGCCTTAGATCCTGACTCTGGGGTGGGCTACCCATGTGGCTTTGTTGAAAATGTTGCCCAGGCTATGGGTCACAATGGGTGTTTGTGTCCAGTATGGCCTGCAAAAGTGTACGTGACCCTTTTCAGTACGTTGTCTTTTCAATATGTTGATGACTGGAGATTTCCATTGCTGTACAGAAGGCTTTTAGTTTGATGCAGTCCCAGTTGTTTATTTTTTTCATTGTAGCCTTGCTTGTGATATCAAATCCAAAAGTCAGTGTCAAGAAGGATCTTGAGAAACATTGTTCCAAAAAAATGTAATAAGGGGATGAATGAATAGATTTCTTCTGACACCTCTGTGCCACATAGTTTTAATACGTTCTTGACTGGCTCAGTCAGCACAGCATCTGACTTTAGATCTCGGAATCCTGAGTTCAAATTTTGGTCATGGAGCTTATTATAAAAAAGCAGGGGTGTTAATAACATTCTGCCCAATTTCCAGCTACATATTTTATGGGTGTAGCTGTTTTGTTGAAGTCCTTACAGCATTGTGACTTCATTATTTCAGATCAGGTGGGATAGACGTTCAGTTGCATTGCTTTACTTGCCCAGTGTTTCCAAAGCCAGTTTTGGTGGAGACTGTTGCTTCCCTATTTTACATTCTTGGAGCTTTTGTTGTAAATCAATTGAATACATGTGTGTGGGGTTTTTTTCCTGGGGTTTCTACTCTGTTTCATTGATCTGTGTGCCTGTCTGTGGGCCAATACCATTTGATTTACATTTCTACAACTCTGTAATACACTTTGAATTCAGAAAGTGTGATGCCTCCAGGTTTGTTTTTTCTGCAAATGGCTTTGGATATTCTGGGCCTTTTGTGGTATTATTCACTCTGTAGAATTATTGGTTTTATTTCTAAAAATGCCATTAGGTTTTGATGGAGTTTGCACTGAACATTTAGATTGTTTATGCAATGTGGACCTTTGCATTACATATATTCTAGGGCTCCACTACATGGGATGTCTCCAGACTTAACTCTGTCTTTTTCAAATCCTTTCATTGATGATTTAATTTTCATTATGCAGGTCTTTCACATCTGGGTGAAAATAATTCTTGTATATTTTATTCTTTTTGAGTGATTATCAGTTAAAAATTATTTTCTTAATTTATTTCCTTGATAGCATGTTATTCATTTATAGAAATGAAACTCATTTTTGTATATAGAACCTGTGACCTTAAGTTTAGGACTTAATCTATCTGTTAGTTCTACAAGGATTTTTGTAGAGTCATTAAGAGTTCAATGTATGATACCATCTTCTCCTAATAAGTAGAAAATAAGCTGGGAATATAAGTTGATGTCTTCTAACTGGGAAAAGAGGATACATATATACTGAATGATGGTTTTCAAATTGTCTAAAATGTTTTATGGTTAGTGTAAGCAAAGGAATTCATAAATATGGCTTGTTTTCTTTTATTGATTTCTTTCAACCAGATGTACAGAGCTCTGGTGTGGACCATTTATTTCCCACACTATCCCACCGTACACCCTGTGCTTCTTGGGAAGCATCCACCATTCTCCCTACTTTCTATCCTGGAACTCAGGGCCTGAATCAGCTACTCAATAGTGCATTTGGGAGAAAGCCCATTTTCACAGATTTCCTAGAAGACACACTCCAAAACATTAAATTTTATGGAACTGTTTTGATTTCTCTGTGAATGCTTGAAGATGCCCAACATTGACTGTGGCTTGTTTTGCAGACAGATAAGGGAACTCCTGCAATGTCTCCTGTGGCCAGCAGAGGGGTGTTTGTGCACTTAACAAGGACATGGACACTGTTCCACCTCCACAGAAGATACAAGTTAAACATCTTTTGGTCTTTCTTGACAATCTCAGCGAATTTCTTCAAGGAGAGATTGCATATTATTTCACAGATTCTTGCAGATCTATTTACAAGTCCCTACAAGTGACAACCTCAGGTACTACAGTGATTAAACCCCATCTGTTCTTACAACTACCAATACATTAAATTATAAATTATTGAATGAAGGTCCATGGACCTTCCCTTCAGAGAGACAGAAAATGAACCTCAAATGGGTCACAGACCTAAATTCAAGAGCCAAAACTATAAACGTCAGAGAAGAAAGCCTAAGAAGAAATCTTCCCTGACCTTAGCTTTGGCATTTATTTCTTTTTTTTTTTTTTTTTTTTTTTTTTTTTTTTTTTTGAATTTTATTAATATATAATGTATTATTTGCTTCAGGGGAACAGGTCTGTGAATCAGTCTTACACAATACACAACACTCACCATAGCACATAGCCTCTCCAATCTCCACAACCCAGCCACCCATCCCTCCCCCCTCACCCACCAGCAACCCTCAGTTTGTTTCCTGAGATTAAGAGTCTCTTAAGGTTGT
>PJEN01026774.1:0-14092 GCA_004024605.1 Pteronura brasiliensis | reverse complement strand
ATAATAAGAAATTCTGAGGAAAAAAAGTTAAAAAGAAGAAAACAAATAAAAAATATAAAAAAGAAAAAATATATACATATGTATATAATAGACTGGTGACCTGAATATGGTCACCCATTTAATTTGGGGAGCATTTTGGTCTCTTAGAAGAAACTACCTCCCAAATTTTAAAGAATGAAAAACATATATAAGGGTAAACACAATGAAGGTATGCAATATGAGTATAAAGATGAAAAAAAAATTTTAATTTCTAAAAAAAGGAGTTGGTAAGGTAAGTTGTTTGGGAGAATAAAGAAAAATAATGTGGAGAGAATTTGCTCAGGCTGGAGACTAGAACAACCCCTGTGCTAGATATAGGGTGTATTGTGATCTATTAGAAGAAGTTGTACCCCAAATTTTTGAGAAGAAAAATCCCTATGTGTATACAAAAAATATAGTTAGATACAATGAAGGATAAGATATGACTATAATAATGAAGGTTCAAAACAATTTTTTAATGAAATTTATTAAGATAAACTGGTTAAAAATGTTAAAAGAGGAAAGGGCAAAAGTTAAAAAAAAAAATTAGCCATGACTGATGTCAAGGAGCTTATCTCCTATGTTTTCCTCCTTGAATTTTCTAGTTTCAGGTTTCACATTTAAGTTTTCAACCCATTTTGGGTTAATTTTTGTGTATGGTGTGAGAGAGGGTTCCAATGTTCTTGTTTTGTATGAGGCTGTCCAGTTTCCCAACAACAGTTATTGAAGAGATTGTTCTTTGGCTATTGCATATTCTTGCCTCCATTGTCTTAAGTTAATTGATCAAAAATATGTGAATTTATTTTGGGGCTTTCTCTCCTGTTCCATTGATCTATGCGTCTGTTTTAATGCCAGTATTATACTTTTTGATCCCTAAAGCTTTGAACTATGATTTCAAATCAGGAAGTGTGATGCCTCTGGCTTTGTACTTGTTTTCAAGATTGCTTTCATTGTTTTGGATCTTTTGTGGTTTCATACAAATTTAAGGATACTTTGTTCTATTTCTGTGAAAAATACTATTAGAATTTTGATAGGGATTGCATTGAAAATATAGATTGCTTTGGGTAGTGTGTATATTTTAACAATATTAATTTTTCCAATACCTGAGCATGAAATATCTTTCCATTTATTTGAGAGTTTTTCAGTTTCTCTCATCAATCTTTTTAGTTTTCAAGGTATAGAATTCTCACCTCCCTAGTTAAATGCATTTAAGTTTTTTATTCTTTAAAAAAATATATTTCTATTTATTTGTATGAGAGAGAAAGACAGTGAAAGCGCAAGCAGGGGAGGGACACAAGCAGAGTTACACTGAGTGAGGAGGCTGATGAGGGGCTTGATCTCATGACCCTGAGATCATGACCTGACCTGAAATCAAGAGTCAGATGTTTAACTGACTGAGCCACCCAGGTGGAATCATAGATGGGGTTGCTTTCTTAATTTCTCCTTTTTTTTTTTTTTTTTTTTTTTTTTTGTATATACAACATGCATATAAACTGTCTATTAACTTGCTTAACTGTGCATCCTAATGGGATTGATGTGCATCCACTGGGATTGATGACTCTTATGGCCAGCTAGGCTGCTCCTTCTACAGTGACTTTGTGGTTCTTGGAGGAGACCATTGGGCAACATCTTTGAACCATTATTGATTCTTTGATGAGATCATTGGGAGCCATTATTTTGCACATCAGCAAAACTTCAAGTTCCTTGACGTGTGGACTAAGCATATCCAGAAGCCACTGGGAAGAATGTGCTTTGTTTTCTTGTTGCTCCCATAACCAATTTGGGCATCAAGGTCTAGCCTCTGAATCTTCTGCGTGCATTATTGTTGGTGCTTCTGCCAGTTGTGCTTAATTTTCACATATAGGTCTGATTGATGTTGGCTGAACTTCTTGGTCCTCTTTCTAATGATCTTGGGCTTCATCAGAGGTCTGAGGATGGCCATGATATTGGGTAGGAGGTAGCTGCTCCCTTCTCAGGCAGTGCTGAGGAAAAGAGCTTAATTTCTCCTTCTGATAGTTGATGTTAGTGTATAGAAATGCAACTTATTTTTGTGTATTGATTTTGTATACGATTTTATGGACTTTATTACTTCTAGTAGTTTGTTGTTGTTGTTGTTGTTTGTGCAACTTTATTGAAGAAAAAGCAGAATTGCTCACTCATCCAACAGCAACTTGCTTCATTTATTCAGTGCTATATTAAATATCATATTGGAAGACAGATTAACTCATAGCACTAAGTGTCCTTATAATTTAAATGAGAATTACAAAATATTTGAGACCCTGTTTTGGAATACAAGGGTGTTTGACTTCCACTTTTCATTCTCTGTAGAACAAGAACAGGTCTTTCCTTTATCGACATGCATACAATACACTGCGTTTTCTGTTCTGCTGATGCTATCAATGCAATACCTATTTTCCAGCCACATCAGTTATAAGCATAAAATATATCATGTAACCTCAAATCAGTAACAGTGGAAGGCTTAAAAAAGCCTGGTGCTAGAATAATGCTGTTTCCTTTGATGTGAAAACTGGACATCCATCTCCCTCCCACTCAGATGATTTCTTCAGCATGTTAGAGCAGTGAGGAATGGCATTAGTCTCATAACCAAAATTAGAGTGAAGACAGTGGCTATGTAATAACCAAGCTTCATTTTTAAAAAAATTCTGAATCTTGGGCAACTGTTCTCTTGTAACTACTTTCCAGTTTCTAAAAGCAGTTACTGTCCAAAGCTGGAAGAACTTAAGTCTTCTCAGATGAGCATGTGAATGGGTGGAGGAAGGCAAGCAAAAAATAAAATTAAAACAGATGAGTTCTGATAGGGGAGCAGCCAGGTAAGAAAATGAAACAAACAAACAAACAAAAAAGGAACAGTGATTTAAAGTTTATTCCAGCTATAATGCAGGTTATTATGATTTTAAGGAAGCACCACATGGCATAGTTCTGAATCCATTCCCAAGATATTCTGTTGTACTTCTCTCTGTCTGTGCTATGGATCCATGCAATCTCTGGTACTAGGGGTCATCTGGGCTTGGATCACACACCAATGAACAAGTGGATAAAAGAACTTTTGAAATAGTTACAGCAGGAGACCATTGTGATCTTAGAATATCAAGACAAATGCTGCTACTACTATTAATATTTGGATGTTAAATTCTTGTTGTAAATGCAACCTTGGGTGATTTGAAGGTGTAATCTGCAAGAAAATTAATTGTTAAAAACAATACGCTGCCTTGATATGAGCTGTCATTAGGTCCCACAATTGTTGCTTGCCAATGAAACGTGCAATCTCCAACCAGACCTGCAGAATGTTGTGCTGGGGAGTCATGGGCCAAGTCACTAAGTTCCTTATTAATCCATATCAGTGCCATAGCCTGTGCTTTTTGTCTGGCTGCTCACTCTCTTGGTGTGTACTCAAAGGTCCAGCCAAAACTCTTGATTATCTGAGCAGCAGGGAAGAATTTTCTTCTCATCTCACACTGGCTGTAACAGACACAGGTCCTCCCTCAAGCTGTAGCCTTGGCCTCCTCCCCGTGGGGAAGCTGGTATATCCCCATAAGGGCTCATGCTCAAGACACATCCCTTGTAATTGGTTTTTGTATTTGGTATTTTTCTTTTTTGGGGGGGGGTCTTTACAGTTTTATATATATAATATTATGTCACCTGCAAATAGAGAGAGTCTTAATTTTTCCTTTCTGTGATATCACCTGGGTGTCTTTGAATTTATTTCAATTCTGACACCAGCTGCCTGGAAATGGTAACCATCGCTCAGAACAATGTACTGCTTAAAATACAACCCATCAGAAATGATGCTAGACACTAAGCATGATTAGATATAGACTTACAAAAAACATGTGCTGGCAACAGACGACTAGGGGAGAGGACAATATAGGTCTTTGAAGCTGAGCAGTTGGGGATGCCCAGCTCACTCAGGGCAGAATGCCGCCTGCTTCATTTTTCTGTTATCCCCCCTCTCGGAGGGCACCTGCAGTTAGTCAGACAATCTTTTGTTCGGGCTTACTCATTATAGGTCATGTGCTATGTGACCAGACAAATTTTGTCTTTCTATTACTTATCTACAAGACTCATGGTCAATGTGTAACCTACTCTGGCTTCTTTATTGGTTGTTACCTGCTTTCCAATATGTATGAGACTGAGGAGTTGTTCTGGGCGACAGTCATTTCTACTGTCGCCCCCTGCTTCCTTTCTCTTGCAGCTGGTGTGTTTGTGCTTCATTCTTCTCCTGTGCACCTTCAGTAAGTGGCAGAGACAACACCATGTCTCACAGCCTAAGGGCTCTTATCTCATAGGATGCCCAGATGCTAATTACAGGTAGTACATCCTCTGGTTATCTATAGCTTCTGTTCAACTTGGATACAAATTGGAATTTTTCATGACCTCCTTCTTGGATTTGATTTGTTGGAACAGCTCACAAAATTCAGGGAAACACTAAATTACTTTTATCAGTTTATTAAAGGATATGGACAGCCAAATGAAGAGATCCATAAGACAAGGTCTAGGAGGTTTTGGAGTATAGCAGGCTCTATATTGGTGAATATGGGGTATACCATCCCCAATTAAATGGATATGTTCTCCAATCTGAAAGCTTTCTGAACCCTGTATCTTTGGGATTTTTTTTTTTAAAGATTTTACTTATTTATTTGACACAGAGAGATCACAACTAGGCAGAGAGGCAGGCAGAGAGAGATAGGGGGAAGCAGACTCCCTGCTGACTAGAGATCCCAATGCGGGGCTTGATCCCAAGACCCCGGGATTATGACCTGAGCTGAAGGCAGAGGCTTTAACCCACTGAGCCACCCAGGTGCTCCAATATCTTTGGGATTCTTGTGAAGGCTTTTTCATGGAAGCATGATCAATATTAGCTCCAGTTCTAACATCTTTCCCCTCTAAAGAAGTGGGGAGTGAGGTTGAAAAATCCCAAGCTCCAATTATGCTGTGATTTTCCTGGTTTGCCCCCTCCTCCATCTAGGAGCCCACCTAGAATTACCTCATTAGAATAAAGGAGTGCTCTTATCACTTAGGAATTTACAAGGTCTTAAGAGCCCTGTGTAGGTACTGGGGTCAAAGACAAAATATTAGAAGAAAAGATGCTCCTAGTGCACTTTTCACTAAGGAATTTATAAGGATTTTAGGAAGTCTCTGTCAGAAACTGGGAGCTGAGACCAGTATATGTATTTCTTATTACTCACCATACAATACTTCTGACACTTCTGTGCAGCAAATCAGGGAATTTGCTTGATATGATTTCAATTCTTTAAAATTTATTTAGACATTTTTGTGGCCTCACATATGATTTATTTGTTACATTTGAGTCAGCTGATCAAGTTTTATGACTCCTATGCACCTGCCCCGAATGTCAGCCTGCCAGACATGTGTACAAGGTCATTCTGGTGAGACAGTGGTGATCTGGAATGGGTGAAAGTGTGAGCATGAGAATAGCACCCTCTGAACTCCAGGGAGGATTTCAGTCTGTTGCTAGATGTGTGCTGAATTTGAAGCCTATTCCTCAGGCAGCAGCTTTCAAGGTATGCAAATAGGGTTCTTTCAGGGAAAAATTGGTAGATGGGCTTTTCTGTCTGTTGCCTCTGCTGAGCCCTGAAGAGTTAGTGAGTTAATAAGACTTTACATCCATTATCAAAGGCTAAACATGAGAGTGCAAGCAGCCAGTGAATATTTATTATTATTAATTATTATTATTATTAATATAATATAGTATTTGTTTCAGAAATACAGGTCTCTGATTCACCAGTCTCACACAACACCCACCACAACACATACCCTTCCCAATGTCCATCACTCAGCACCCCATCCCTCACCCCCACTCCAACAACCTTGTTATTTCCTGAGATTGAGTCTCTTCTGATTTGTCTCCCTCTCTGGTTTCTTCTTGTTTCATTTTTTCCTCTCGTCCTCTATCATCCTCTGCCTTGTTTCTCAAATTCTACACATCAGTGAGATCATATGGTAATTGTCTTTCTTTGACTAACTAATTTCACTTGGGGTAATATCCTCTTGTTCCATCCATGTTGTTGCAAATGGTAAGATTTCATTTTTTGATGGCTATGTAATATTCCACTAGATGTCTATACCACAGCTTCTTTATCCATTCATCTGTTGATGGACATATGGGCTCTTTCCATACTTTGGCTATTGTGGACATTGCTGTTATAACATTGGGGTGCATGTGCCCCTTTGGAACACTACATTTGTATATTTGGGGTAAATACCCAGTAGTGAAATTTCTGAGTCATATGGTAGCTTTATTTTATTTTATTTTTTTGCATTTTTGAGAATCCTCCAGAGTATTTTCCAGTGTGGCTGTACCTGCTTGCATTCCTATCTACAGTGTAGGAGGCCCTCCCTTTCTCTCCATTTTTGCCAACATCTGTTGTTTCTTAAGTTTTTAATTTTAGTACTTCTGACTGGTGTGAGGTGGTATCTCCTTGTGGTTTTCATTTATATTTCCCTGATACCAAGTGATGTTGAGCACTTTTACATGGGTGTTTTGGCCATCTGGATGTCTTCATTACAGAAATATCTGTTCATATATTCTGCCCATTCCTTGATTGGATTATTTGTTCTTTGCCTGCTGGGTTTGATATGTTCTTTAGAGATTTTGGATACTAACCCTTTATCTGATATGTCATTAGCAAATATCTTTTGTTATATTTAAATACATATGTTTAAAAATAAATATAACCATTCTGCTGGTTGGCTTTTGGTTTTGTTGACTGTTTCCTTTGCTGTGCAAAAGCTTTTGATCTTGATGAAATTCCAATAGTTCATTTTTGTCCTTGCTTCCCTTGCCTTTGGTGATGTTTCTAGGAAGAAGTGCTGTGGGTGAGGTGAAGAGGTTGCTGCCTGTGTTCTCCTCAATGATTTAGATGGATTCCTGTCTCACACTGAGGTTTTTCATCCATTTAGAGTCTATTTTAGTGTGTGGTGTAAGGAAATGATCCAATTTCATTCTTCTGCATGTGGCTGTCCAATTTTCCCAACATCATTTGTTGAAGAGACTGTCTTTTTTCCATAGGACATTCTTTCCTGCTTTGTCAAAAATTAATTGATCATAGAGTTGAGGGTCCATTTCTGGGCTCTCTATTCTGTTCATTTTTAATGTATTATTTATTTTATATCCTCCTAAAATAATAATGCTGATAGTAGTAACAAATGCTGAGTTGATGGTTACCATGTTAGGCACTACAAATGCCACAAAATAATATTTACCTTTGAAGTACTGAAAAACATCATTACCAAAATGTTATTTTATCAAATTTAAGAAGTTTTCTTCTTGAGAGGACACCAAATAGAGGGTGAAGATTTAAGCACCCAGAAAGGGAGAAAATATTTGCAAATCAAATTTCTGTTAGGTTATTTGTATCCACAGTATATAAAGAAAACTTACAATCCAATCATGAGAAGATACCTCAATTTTAAAAATCGGTAATAGAAACAAATATAACATTTCATGCCAATTATACTTTAATAATAAATTTAAAATATTTAAAAATCCATATGCTACATAAATGAAGTTAGCTACAAAAGACCATGGATGGCAGATTCTTTTTACATAAATGTTCAGGAAAGCTAATCTATAGGGACAGAAATTTGTTTAATGATTGCTTGGGGAGGGAGTATACAAAATAACCTCTAGGACATATGAGGTTTCTTTTTAGGATGATGAAAATGTTCTAAATTTATGTTGTGGGGATGGTTTCATAGCTTTGTAAGCATGCTATGTATATTCAAATTTTGTACTTTAAACTGGCACATTATGGTATGTGAATTACATTTTATTACAATATCTACTCAAATAATGATAATATAATCAATCTGAGCAAAAAGAGATTTTTAATTTCAGAAATTGTAGATACTGAGTTGATATAATCTATCATATTTCTACTAATTCACCATTCTCTCCTTCTATGGGTTCTATCCTATTTTTAAAGAAGTGTCCTTTTTACAATTATGTATATTACTTTATATTTTGGTGGTAGAAAATTGTTGCACTAGTTGTCTATTAAATCAATGATGTTAAAGTACAACTTTGAAATGGATGGTTGAAAATAATAGTGGATTTATGATCAGCTAATTCATGTTGCTAACTTCAAAATTAGCCTTAAGAATGGGATGAAATGTATATAGTCACTGTTGACAGTTTTAATTTCAGAAATTCTAGATAGTGAGTTGATATAATCTATGATATTTCTACTCATTCATCATTCTCTCCTTCTATGGGCTCTATCCTATTTTTTAAAAAGTGTGATTTTTACAGTTATGTATATTACTTTATATTTTTGGGGTAGAAAATTGTTGCACTAGTTGTCTGTTAAATCAATGACGTTAAAATGCAACTTTGAAATAGATGGTTGAAAATAAAAGTGGATTTAAGGTAGCTAATTCATGTTGTTAATTTCAAAATTAGCCTCAAGAATGGGATGAAACTGATATAGTCACTGTTGACAGAAGAACCTAGCAATAGTTCTAGCTATTGAAAATAAAATTGTAACACTCATGAAGGGTCATTAATGACTGTCCTTGCATTGAACAAATCTGTATTAGACATCGTGTGGAAGTCCAATTTGGCAGCTGCTCCCTTGACTTCATGTGGGCAAAGTTATCCGGTTGATCTGCAAACAAAGGAATGCCCACCATGGGATCCCATGATAGACTGCCTCATAGATGCCTTTGGTTCCACCGTGAGTTATGAAGTGTTTGGTTTTGGATTACTTGAGATTGAGTGAATTTTACTTGAGACTGAGTGAATTTTAGCAAATTGTTGATTATAAGTGATATGATTGATTACACACACACACACACACACGCACAAACACACACACATATTTTTTAATTTAAAAAATTTTTTAAAAAACTTCTCTTTACCTCCTTTATATTCCCCCTGATGTAGGGTCTCTTCTGATACGGTTAGCATACATTTTTCAGGGGTCTTTTCCACCCTTTTACTATTTTATTCTCTCATTGATATATTCTTTTTTCCTTTCTTTCTCTCTTTTTTTTTTTTTCATTATTATATTCTTATCTGGATAAAATGACAAGGCTGAAAAACTAACCACACACACACACACACACACACACACAGAACAAGAAGCAGCACCAAAGGCTAGGGACCGAATTAATACAAAAATTTGTAATATGTGAGATCTAGAGTTCAGAATGATGATTCTCACAGGGCTAGTTGGGTTCAAAAAGGCATGGAAGATCTTAGAGAAACACTGTCTGGAGAAATAAAAGAACTAAAATCTAATCAAGCTGAAATTTAAAAAGCCATTAATGAGGTGCACTCAAAAGTAGAGGCTCTTACTGCTAGGATAAATAAGGCAAATGAGAGAATTAGTGATATAGAAGACCAAATGATGGAGAATAAAGAAGCTGAGCTAAAGAGAGACAAACAACTACTGGACCACGAGGGGAGAATTCGAGAGATAAGTGATACCATAAGATGAACAATAATAGAACAATTGGGATTACAGAAGAAGAAGAAAGAGAGAGGGGAGGAGAAGGTATATTGGAGCAACTTATTGTAGAGAATGTCCTTAATACGGCAAAGGGAATAAGCATCAAAATCAAGGAGGCACAGAGAAACCCCCTCAAAATCAGTAAGAATAGGTCTACACCCCATCATCCAATAATAAAATTTACAAGTCTTAATGACAAAGAGAAAATCCTGAAAGCAGCTCAGGCCAAGAAGTCTGTAACATGCAATGGTAAAAATATTAGATTGGCAGCAGACTTATCCACAGAGACCTTTTGGACCAGAAAGAACTGGCATGATACATTCAGAACACTAAATGAAAAAAACAAAAACAAAAACAAAAAAACACGCAGCCAACAATACTATATCAAGATAGGCTATCATTGAAAATAGAAGGAGAGATAAAAAACTTCCAAGACAAATAAAAACTAAAAGAATTTGTAAACACCAAACCACCCTACAGAAAATGTTGAAAGGAGTCCTCTAAGCAAAGAGAGAGCCTAAAAGAAGTAGACCAGAAGGGAACAGAGACAATATACAGTAACAGTCCCCTTACAGGCAATACAATGGCACTAAATTCATATCTCTCAATAGTTACCCTAAATGTGAATGGGCTAAATGGCCCAAACAAAGGACACAGGATATGAGAATGGATTAAAAAAAAATGAGACCCATTGATATGCTGTTTACAAGAAACTCATTTTAGACCCCAAGACACCTCCAGATTTAAAGGGAGGGGGTGGAAAACAATTTACCATGCTAATGGACATCAAAAGAAAGCTGGGGTGGTAGTCCTTATATCACAAAAATTAAATTTTAAGCCAAAGACTATAAAAAGAGATGAGGAAGGACACTATATCATACTCAAAGTGTCTGTCCAATCACTATATCATACTCAAAGATCTAAGAATTTCAAATCTCTATGCCCCTAACATGGAAGCAGCCAACTATATAAACCACGTAATAACAAAATCAAAGAAACACATTGACAATGATACAATAATAGTTGGGAAATTTAACACCTCCCTCACTGAAATGGACAGATCATCCAAACAAAAGATCAACAAGGAAATAAAGGCCTTAAATGACACACTGGATGAGACGGACGGCTCAGATATATTCAAAACATTCCATCTCAAATCAAAACAATACACATTCTTCTTTAGTGTACATAGAACATCCTCCAGAAGAGATCACATCTTGGGTTACAAATCAGGTCTCAACTAGTACCAAAAGTTTGGGATCATTTCCCGCATATTTTCAGATCATGATGCTCAGAAACTAGAACTCAATCACAAGGGGAAAGTTGGAAAAAACTCAAATACATGAAGGCTAAAGAGCATCCTACTTAATGAATGAATGGGTCAACCAGAAAATTAAAGAATAATTTAAAAAAATCATGGAAACAAATGATAATGAAAACACAACTGACATAGCAAAGGCAGTCCTGAGAGGAAAATATATAGCAATACAAGGCTTCCTCAGGAAACAAGAAATGTCTCAAATACACAACCTAACCCTACACCTATAGGGGCTGGATTAAGTACAGCAAAGAAAGCCTAAACCCAGCAGGAGAAGAGAAATAATAAAGATCAGAGAAGAAATCAAAGAGAAAGAAATCAAATAGAAACCAAAAAATCATTAGAACAATTCAGCAAAACTAGGAGCTAGTTCTTTGAAACAACTAATAAGATTGATAAATCCCTGGCCAGACTTATCCAAAAGAAAAGAGAAAGGACCTAAATTAATAAAATCATGAATGAAAGAGGAGAGATCACACAACCAACACCAAAGAAATACAAACAACTATAAGAACATATTATGAGCAACTAAATGCTAGCAAATTTGACAACCTAGAAGAAATGGAGGCATCCCTAGATATGTATAAACTACTGAAACGTAACCAGGAAGAAACAGAAAACCCGAACAGACCCATAACCAGTAAGGAGATTGAAGCAGTCATCAAATATCTCAAAAAAAAAAAAAAAAAAAAAAAAAAAAAAAAAAAAAAAAAAAAAAAAAAAAAAAAAAAAAAAAAAAAAGAGTCCAGGGCCAGACAGCTTCCCAGGGTAATTCTACCAAACATTTAAAGAAGAATTCATTCCTATTCTCCTGAAACTGTTCTAAAAAAATAAAAATGGAAGGAAAACTTCCAAACTCACTTTATGAGGCCAGCATTACCTTGATCCCAAAACCAGACAAATATCCCAACAAAAAAGAGAATTACAGACCAATATCCTTAATGAACACAGATGCAACAATTCTCACCAAAATATTAGCCAATGATTAAAAAGATTATTAAAAAAAGATTATTCACTACGAACAAGTGGGATTTATTCCTGTGCTGTGAGATATGCTAAACATCCAAAAATCGATCAAAGTGGTACAATACATTAATAAAAGAAAGAATAAGAACCATTATCATTTTCTCAATAGATGATGAAAAAGCACTGACAAATTACAGCATCCTATCTTAATCAAAACTCTTCACAGTGTAGGGATAGATATCAAAGCCATGTATGAACAACCCACAGCGAATATCAGTCTCAATGGAGAAAAACTGAGAGCTTTTCTGCTAAGGTCAGGAACAGGTCAGGGATGTCCATTATCACCACTGTTATTCAACATAGTAGTAGAAGTCCTAGCCTCAGCAATCAGACAACAAAAAGAAATCCAAATCGGCAAAGAAGAAGTCAAATTATCACTCTTTGCAGATGGTATGATACTATATGTGGAAAACCCAAAAGACTCCACTCCAAATCTGCTAGAACTTGTACAGGAATTCAGTAAAGTGTCAGGATATAAAATCAATGCACAGAAATCAGTTGCATTTCTTTACAACAAAAACAAGACAGAAGAAAGAGAAATTACAGAGTCCATCCCATTTACAATTGCACCCAAAACCATAAGATACCTAGGAATAAACCTAACCAAAGAGGCAAAGAATCTGTACTCAGAAAAATATTAAGTACTCATGAAAGAAATTGAGGAAGGCACAAAGAAATGGAAAAACGTCCCATGCTCATGGATTGTAAGAAGAAATATTGTGAAAATGTCTATTCTACCTAAAGTAATCTACACAAATTAATGCAATCCCTACACAAATTAATGCAATCCCTATCAAAATACCATCCATTTTTTTTCAAAGAAATGGAACAAATAATCCTAAAATTTATATGGAACCAGAAAAGTCTCCAAACAGCCAGAGCAATGTTGAAAAAGAAAGCCAGAGATGGTGGTGTCACAATTCCAGACTTCAAGATCTATTACAACCTGACATCATCAGCACAGTATGGTACTTGCACAAAAACAGACACATAGGTCAATGGAACAGAATAGAGAGCCCAGAAATAGATCCTCACCTCTATGGTTAACTGTTCTTTGACAAAGCAAGAAATAATATCCAATGGAAAGAAGAGAGCTTATTCAACAAATGGTGTTGGGAAAATTGGACAGCCACATGCAGAAGAGTAAAACTGGTCCTTTTCCATACACCACACACAAAAATAGACTCCAAATGGATGAAGGACCTCAATGTGAGGGAGGAATCCATCAAAATCCTTGAGGAGAACACAGGCAGCATCCTATTTGACCTCAGCCACAGCAACTTCTTCCTAGAAACATCATGAAAGGCAAGGGAAACAAACCAAAATATACTATTGGGACTTCATCAAGAAAAAAAATTTTGCACAGCAAAGTAAACAGTTAACAAAACCAAAGGCAACTGACAGAATGGGAGAAGATATTTGCAAATGACATATCAGATAAAGGGCTAGTATTCAAAATCTATAAAGAACTTATCAAACTCAACAGCCAAAGAACAAATAATCTAATCAAGAAATGGGCAGAGGACAGGAAGAGACATTTCTGCAAAGAAGACATCCAGATGGCCAACAGACACATGAAAAAATCCTCCACATCCCTCAGTATCAGGGAAATACAAATCAAAACCACAATATGATACCACCTCACACCAGTCAGAATGGCTAAAATTAACAAGTCAGGAAACAACAGACACTGGTGAGGATGTGGAGAAAGGGGAACCCTCCTACACTGTTGGTGGGAATGCAAGCTGGTGCAACCACTCTGGAAAACAGCATGGAGATTCCTCAAAAAGTTGAAAATAGAGCTACCCTATGACCCAGTAATCACAGTACTGGGTATTTACCCTAAAGATACAAATATAATGATCTGAAGAGGCACGTGCACCTGAATGTTTATAGAAGCAATGTCCACAATAGGCAAACTATGGAAAGAACCTAGATGTCCATCAAGAGATGAATGGATAAAGAAGATGTGTTACATATACACAATGGAATATTATGCAGCCATGAAAAGAAATGATATCTTGCCATTTGCAATGACATGGAAGGAACTATAGGATATTATGCTGAGCGAAAATTTTTTTTAATTTTTTAATTTATTATTATTATTTTTTTAATAATTTTATTTTTTTATAAACATATATTTTAATCCCCAGGGGTACAGTTCTGTGAATCGCCAGGTTTACACACTTCACAGCACTCGCCATAGCACATACCCTCCCCAATGTCCATAACCCCA
>PJEN01026773.1:0-14103 GCA_004024605.1 Pteronura brasiliensis | reverse complement strand
TAAAAAAAAAAAAAAAAAAAAACACCCTCTGGCAGCATACCTAAAAATTCAGAAGAGACTAGCACCAGTAAGTTGAAAAGTTGCCAATTTATTTAAGAAAACACTCATGGAACCATTTAAAAAAATTTTTTTTCAAAAACACAATATACCCACAAAATTAAAAAGTCAAACATGAAAAAGTCCTTTATGTACAAAAGGTCTTTTACAAAACAGTAAGGAAAACACTGAGAGATGGTCCAAGAAGATGAAAATGCAATTAATAAAAAGAATACACATTCAGGGCACCTGGGTGGCTCAGTTGGTTAAGTGTCTGCCTTCAGCTCAGGTCATGATCCAGGGGCCTGGGATGGAGCCCCTCATCGGGCTCCCTGCTTCTCCCTCTCCCTCTGCCTGCCACTCTGCCTACTTGCGCTCTCTCTGTCAAATAAATAAATAAATAAATAAATCTTTTTAAAAATGCATATTCAGTTATTAAAATTTAAACATCAACTGTAACCAAAGAAATACAAATGCAACAGTAAGATCCTCTACCTATGTGTTGGCATTTATTTTTAAATAACAACACCCACTTGTAAACAAGTATTTGCAAACAAGTACAAACCTAACCCAAACACAAGATAAATCAGAATTTTCTGAATGGACTGGCTGATGTGTCTTCAATATTGAAAGGTACAGATGGTACAAACATATACTTTTAAGACTTTATCCTAAAGGTCAAGGCTTATCTACAGAAATGTTTAGCCAGCATTATTCACAAAAAATAACCCTGTATCTAGATGAATGATTAGTTTAGTATGACAATGCCATTTTAAAAATCATGTTGAAGAGATTATTTAATCACAAAGGGAAATACAATGAATGGAAAAATAAATTACAAAATTACAGTAAGATCCCAATTTAGAAAACATTAAATTATGCATTAAAAAAGGATATATACTACAAGATGTATACCCTAATGCTAGCAGTGCTTACCACTAGTAGATATTTTTACTTTCTTCTTTATTTGTATTTTCCAAAATGTCTACAAAGATTTACTGCTTTTGAAATTTAAAAAAAAAAAAAATTAAAACTTTCACTAGGTATAAATTACCTATGACTTGTAACAGATTAAGAGCCATGATCACAAGCTCTGATCAATCACAAGTTTAGCTGTAATTTAAAGGCAGTAAGTTTCTATCTTAATATTGAATTGTTGGACTTCTGGCATCAACATTGTTCAACCTTTCTGAGAACTTTCAGCCTACACTTCTAAATTTGCAAAACAATACCCAAGGCCACTGCCATTCTCCTTCAATAAAAATCCTCTCAACTCTAAACAAACTCCGCAGATCATATTGTAGTATCTATTTTAAAATTAAAGTGCTGAGGAAGAGAGTGATTTCTGAAGATGTGATTAAAAACTAAGTTCAAAAAAATCTTAAGAACAAGGGTGATTCATGTCAAAGTTTCTCTACAACTTACTTCAAAAACAACTCACCCCCCCCCTTCTGATAAAAGTAAACTTAATCCAAGTCTTAATATCTCATAGGGGCGCCTGGGTGGCTCAGTGGGTTAAAGCCTCTGCCTTCTGCTCCAGCCGTGGTCCCGGGTACCTGAGATGGAGCCCCGAATAGCACAGGGGCTCTCTGCTCGGCAGGGAGCCTGCTTCCTCCTCTCTCTCTGCCTGCCTCTCTGCCTACTTGTGATCTCTGTCTGTCAAATCAGTAAATGAAATCTTTAAAAAAAAAAAAAAATTTTTTTTTAAATTACTATCTCATAAACCCATTCATTCAAATATGAAATGAGAAGCTCATTTAGCATGCCAATTCCATCCCCCTTTAAAAGACAGTTTCCTTGGGGCACCTGGGTGGCTCAGTGGGTTAAAGCTTCTGCCTTCAGCTCAGGTCATGATCCCAGGGTCCTGGGATCAGGCCCCGAATCGAATCGGGCTCTCTGCTCAGCAGGGAGCCTGCTTCCTTCTCTCTCTGCCTGCCTCTCTGCCTACTTGTGATCTCTGTCTCTGTCAATAAGTAAATACATAAATAAATAAAATCTTAAAAGACAGTTTCCTTATAGAAGGCTTTAAAGTTTCTACTGTGCCTTCACAGATTATCTATTTAATAAAAACACAAACAAAAAACCTTTAAGTTTGCTAGGGCAGATTATTACCTACCAGGAAGGAAAAAATGTTACTACAGAGCTAATATTAAAATCCAGCCCTCCATTCTAAATCCATTCTGAAGATCAAAATAAGTTCACAGAATTCAGAAGTTAAAATATATCCTAATCACTATTCATGACACTAAATGATTACATGTAAGGGGAAAAAAGCTTTTAATGGGATTCACAATTTGTGTACAATTTATGTACTTTCAAGTCAATCATTCTTTAGGCTTTTCTGTACAAAACAGACTCCAGTTAGATTCTGCACATTTACTACCTGAAAGGTAAATGCACTCTACGTGAAAACTGCCATGACCTTAAGAAAGTACTTCATATTGAATCCTATACTGGAAATAAACAATTTCAGAAGACTATTTTGCTATGATTGATTCTCTAAAGTGCAAGTTTATTGAAATAAAGACAGCTGAGAAGTATGAATGTATATTTTTATCTTATAAAAACCAAACAAAGGTTTTTCAGGTCACATATTTTGAAATTTAACTTTTGGTTCAAAACAATGACACATTATAGTAATACTACCATCAACAGAATGTCTGCCATTGGGTTAAGCACTTTTATCACATTTAATACTTGCAATACCTCTAATCAGGAACACATTATCAGCATTCTACAGGTAAAGTTAAAAATTTACCCGCCACCCTTGCCCAAACTAAACCTCTGTTTACACTGCAGGGAAAAACATTAGAAAAAACTGACAGGAAATATGCACATATATACATATAATAGCATAAGTAGTCAAACAGGCACATTCTTACATAAGCATTACAGTCCTACACACAGACAGCTTTACAATTTATAAAACACCTGTACCCATCTCATTTCTCTCCCACAACAGTCCTATTACAGGATTACTATCACTGCTATGTGTGAGGGGTTTCAAGGCTCAGAGAGTTTATTCACTCAGCTTTTGATTCCTTTCCTCATTCTTTCCCAATGCACTATCTTGACTTCTCTATAATTAAAAAAACACTGCCCCCACAATAAAAAGAGGAAATGTACTATAGATCCTTGACAAGCATCTTTCATAAATTTACACATCTCACCAAGCTATTAGAATTACTGGTTATTCTAACTTAGAGCATAAACAAAAATATAATTTGTATGAATAATTTTCATTAAGCTGGTTCATTAACAAGGAATCCCCTAAATCCTACTTGTACTGGCCAGAAAACTAAACCCCAAGTCAAAAGTGCATACTATCTCCTTGGGAAAACAAAGTACATATATGTTAGTCTTTTGTGACTTAACAGCTGCTTCTAATAGATATCATCTGCCCATAAAATCAACTACCTACAGCCATCTGTCCCACAGTAGATAGTGAGGATGGCTACTTAATTAAGTACACATTTTTTAAAAATCTACCTAAGTTTAGCAAATATGTGTACACCTAAACACACGGAGATATCATTACCAGTAACTTAAAAAATCATTTGTAATAGTTACCTTGGCCTTGTACTTCGTACTTCTCAATGTCCTTAACAAGCAGAATTGTTCTACTTCATGAATTCTTCTTTCTACATCTACCTTTTCCCTTCTTACTTTAAAATTTCCCACTCGACTTAGTAACTCGCTCTAGCTTTACTTATAACTGCCCCAGCTTCTCATTAGTATGGTTTCAGACATCACTCATTCGACAGTTTTACCAAGACATTTCTAATTATGTATGTGATAAGAAAGCACTCAACCATTCTTTCTATAGGATGGGTAGTGAGTGAAAAGAGAAGGTTAGGGTTCGAAGCCAGATGCCCAAGAAAGAATTCTTGAGACATCTTTGGTGCAAAATGGTGATTTTATTAAAGCACAAGGACATGGGGCGCCTGGGTTGCTCAGTGGGTTAAAGCCTCTGCCTTCAGCTCAGGTCATGATTCCAGGGACCCTGCTTTCCCCTCTCCCTCTCTGCCTGCCTCCCTGCCTACTTGTGATCTCTGTTTGTCAAATAAATACATAAATATCTTTTATTTAAAAAAAAAAAATCACAAGGACAGAACCCATGGCAGAAAAAACTGCACTGGGGAATCGAGGAGTATAGCCCATTACATACTTCCAAGTTGGGAGGGAGTTAAGGATAGTGTAAGTCTCTAAGGAATTTTGGAAGCAAGGTTTCCAGGACCTTGAGGGAGCTAGCTATTGTTGGGAAAAGATCATTTATTACTGTCTAATAAAACTTGAGTCATGAGACCCTTCAGATGTATACTGGTGGGTCATATGCTTGGAGGATGACTGCCAACACATATCTTGGGGAGCTTTTGCTTACAAATATGTGTCAAATAGGTCTTCCAACTAAGCATAAACAAATTTTTAAAATGCATCTTGCTAAAAAGTATGAAAACTGTAAAAATATGCCTTGAACTACAGCATGGAATGAGGTGACAGGTACTCTTTAACAACTGCTTAATATCAGACAGATGGAAAAAGCACAATTTTGGAAAACTTTCTAAACAATTTCAAGAAAGTTACTTTCATCTATGGATATTTAAAAACTTTATCCTAAAGTTAAAACACACTGGCAAACTAAAGCCGAATCCCAAAATAGGTGCACCCAACTTAAAGCCAGAATCTCATTTTAATTCACCGTTTTATTTTCCCTACAATAAATACCTCTTTACTGTATGGAAAACAGCTCCTTCTTCCCCAAATAAAGAATTTCCAAGAGATTTAATCCTACAAACCCATTAAAGTACAAGATTACATAATGCTTTATAAAGACCCTACATTCCCAAAGAAAGTAAGCATTTCTCTTAAGAGACACAAAGCACCTTCCTAAGACTAAACTACTATGGCACCTGACTCACCCCAACTCAATTCTTCAAGTTTACTTATTCAGAAAGCAGAGGGAGACAAAAAGTTTCTTATAAACACTCAAGTATAGCTGAGTTCCTACTCATTCACAGCCTGTTTGCTCTGACTAAACACAAATCTTAAGTTTTATTGGGATTTTAATGCTGTACTGCGTGACTACAGAGCAAATGAAAAGGTTTTAGGCAGTCATTTGATAGGTATGGTTATCAAGGAAAGGGCTACCTCCAAGAGTGGGGGTAAAACATAACACAAAAATCTGAGTAGCAGACAGAATGTTTAATAAATGGTGGGCCCTATTTATCAACTCTTAAGAATCACATCTCTTCTCAATGTACCACAAAATAAAAATGATGTTCATAATCATGACCAAATCATGAATTTATGCTTCTCCTAATAAGGCAAGTATATAAAACACTTTGAGGGGTGCCTGGGTGACTCAGTGGGTTAAGCCTCTGCCTTCAGCTGGGGTCATGAACTCAGGGTCCTGGGAAGGAGCAGGGAGCCTGCTTCCCCCTCTCTCTGCCTGCCTCTCTGTCTACTTACGATTTCTGTCAAATAAACAAATAAAATCTTAAAAAAAAAAAAAAACACACCACTTTGAAACTACATCTAAAATGATTACGTTAAAATATATATAAGTAAGTTCAAGAACAAACACACACACACAACACACACACCCCTAGGATCCAAAAGATCCAAATCAATCCATCAGCATTCCAAAACTAATTACTTGAGAATTCCAACCAGAAGAGATCTAAGGCAAAACCTCTCTTCTCTGGTATTGTGTTGTTGTGTTGTGTGTGGGTGTGGGGGTGTGTGTGTGTGTGTGTGTGTTTCTATGCAAACAGTTCTGTCAAGTACTTTTTGTTGGCAGGCAATAATAAAATAAGCTTTATTTCCTGTTCTTTATCCTGTATCAAAACTCTAGTCTGTCATCACCTCTGACATATGTTCAGCACATCCAAAGGTCACCATGAATGATGAAATACATTTCACATAAACTTTTCTAACTGAAGTTAGTCTTCACGGATAACACCTTATCAAAAGGTTTCACATTTCATCTCACAAAACCTTTATCAGACTGTGGAAAGAGGAATCTGAAGACCACAAATTCACATTTAGTGTCGTTTATAAACTCTTACGTATTCCATGGCCGTACTTACCCAGTAAGCTTTTACTATTTATAAGCATTTGAAAAACTTTATGCCTTTAAGTACTATCAAAATTCTCAATCAGGATTACATGCGTTCAGTTCACACCAGCGCGAAAGATCAAATGCTGAACTCCTAAAAATAGGGGTGTTATGAGAGGGACACACAACACTCCGGTGCCAAAGCAAACGCGTCTTGGAGAGGGCAGGGGCGCTCCTTGTACACGTACAGTAGCAGCTCACATTCCGCAAAACCGGGGAGCGAAGGATCAGGTGACTTCACACCCCAGACACTTGGGAGTCTGATCAGGCCTTACTATATACCGTCTAAGTGACTAGTAAACTGTTCGCAACCCTAGTTTAACAACTAAATCTGGACTTGCATCCTAGCCACGCGAAACCCGCGCCAATAGGTTTGGGGGCCGAGGAGCCCCAGAACCCGAGCCCCGGGGCACAGCCCTGGCCTGCGGACTACGATTCCCTCCTGGAAGGGTGTCTAGAGAGCTTTCCGACCTGGCAGCGAGGTGTCTGCTCCCCCCGCGCGCTCCGCGTCCTCCTCCTCCGTGGGGTTCATAAAGCCCCGGCCACCCTTGCCTCCCTTTCTGACAGAAGGACAGAGAGCACAGTGCCCGCCAGGAGACATCGCCCTGCAGCGTCCGGAACTCTCCCAACATCCAGCCGCGGCGCCACCGACCTCCCCGCGCCCCAGGTCTGCGGCCCCAGCTCACGGCCGCCCCCTCAGGTCGGGGCGCACGCGACGGCAGCCACGCGGCGAGAGGGCAGGGGGCCGGGCCGGGCGCAGATGCGCTCGCAGCCCGTTCACCCGACAGCAGCGGGAGCCGCTGCTCCAGGGCCGCCCTTTCAGGCCGCGCGCCGCGGAAGGTCGGGGCGCGGCAGGGGCTAGGCCCGGCTGCCGTCAGACGAGGCGGCGGGAGGAGAGCTGAACCAGCCGGGGCCGACGACCCCGCCGCCTGCGGCCGGTGCCCGCGGGTCCGAGCGGCCCGCGCCTTGTCCCCACCCGGGCCCAGCGGCCTCCGCCCCGCCGGCGCGTACCTAGGAAGGTCGTGGACGAGACGTGGTTAACCACGGTGCTTGGGTCGCTGGTCCCCCGCCGCCGCCGCAGCCCCTGGTGCGGCTGCTGCCTCCGCGCTGCCTCGTCCCCCTCCGCCATCTTGTACCGATTTAAAATTAACTCCCCACTGACGTCAAACGCCGCCGCCGCTTTATCAACCTCCCGGGAGCCGGCGGGGCGCCTGCGGGTCCTAGCGCCGCCTGTAGCCGGCGTCGCCTTGTCCCCCCCACGCCCTCCCCCGTCCCGCCCATCGGCGCCCTCGCTCCGCCTCCGCCCTGCCAGCCTCCCTGCCCGCCTGCCTGCCAGTCGCTAGGTTTCCCTGGCCTTCCACTGCTAGAAGGGATTGGGCGGCGCCCCCACCGCGATCGCCTCGCGCCACACGACTCTGAGCTCAGTACCACACCCCCTTAGCGCTGGGCTGGTCCGTGTAAACGCAGAAGGGATCTCCAGAGAACCAAGTCCCTCCTTCCCCGTTCAGTAACCCAATTCTCTTTACTGCTCTTCTTCGTAATCGTTAATTCGTGCCCTGCACACGCGGTTGCTTTCGCACGCCTTTCTTTCTCTTTTCATCCTCCACTTTCTCCTCCACAGCTGTTCTCCCTCTCCCTCTCCGTCCCCTCTCCCAGGCTATTGCTCTGCTTTTCCTTTTGATCTTTCCTCATCCAAGTCCCTAATGTTGCTTCCTCCGGAGACCATCCTATGGTTTGTTTGCAATAGTTCCCATCTGCTTAGGAGACCCTCCACCTATCTTCCTGACTCTGCATACCCTTTCCTGCTCCCAGTACCTGCAGGGACAAGTCAGAAAGCACTGTCATCAGATAATGAATTGTAGCAGGTCCTTTACTATGATGAACCCTCTTGTGAGAATCCAGTGATATCCTGTAGAAAGTTAAGTCACTTTTTAAAATTAATACCAGCCTGTGGAAGCTTTTGTGAAATGCGGTCTCTTTTCTTTTGGATTTTTTACCACATCACCAATGCATTAAAAAGTCCTTTTCTTGGTAAAGATAGGTGTCAAGTTGTCCAAACTGCTGTCTTGTCCAGGTCTTCTCACAAGTCTAAAAATCAGGGCCTTTCCTCCTGCATAATCTCTAGAAAAGCACTGGTGTCCTAGAAGCTTCCACATGCCATTGTATCAGGGTTTCCACTGAGCTGTTAGTTTATTCATCTGTTTTCTGTCTTTATGGAAAGGGATTTGGAGCTCCTCCTGGACTTCCTACTCCCTGCCTCCTGGTTCAGTGCCCCTAAGCTCCCAGCCATAAGCCTGGCTTGATGATGGATTTCCTTTCATAATCTCCCTATGTGGCATCTATTTAATGTTGCCCACAATCTGCTTTATGCAAGGTATCATCGTGGGCAAGAAGATGCAAAAATGAGTATTTTTGCCGTCAGAGAATAACGTTTCAGTGAGAGCTAGAAGTTAACTTAGTACTCAGTGCACCCCATCATGGACCCCCAGGGACCTAAGGCTACACCCCTCCTCTTCTATTGACCTAACCACTTTCTTTTCCACTATTAGACACTAATTGTTTCCTAGGCTGCTACTACAGTGCCCTGAACAGGGCCACACAGCTCCTGACTTTAAGGGGTGTAGAGAAGCCAAATGCAAGTATAGTCAAGAGATTGAGCATTATCCCACAGTTGCCCCCAAATCTGTGTGTGTCGAAAAGTCCTTTCTTCATTTTTCCCAGTCAGCTATCCCTCTTCAGTTACTCAGTGCAGTGAAGCCTCAGTGTTACCTCAGACTTTTCCCTCCTCTCTCCTGCCCTCTGCACCAAACAAGTCTGTGTTAAGCTGGTTCTGATTTCTTTTCTTTTTTTTTAAATTTTTTTTATTAAAGATTTTATTTATTTGACAGACAGAGATCACAAGTAGGCAGAGAAACAGGCTGAGAGAGGGGGAAGCAGGCTCCCAGCTGAGCAGATATCCTGATGTGGGGCTCGATCCCAGGACTCTGAGATCATGACCTGAGCCAAAGGCAGAGGCTTTAACCCACTGAGCCACCCAGGCGCCCCGAGCTGATTCTGATTTCTGAATCTCTGTGCAGGTCACCTCCTCTCCATCCTCTCAGCCTCCCTCTTGATTCGGCACCATCATTTCCCACTACACTGAGGTAATATTGTGTGGGCCCTTCTCCTGTGGGTCCTTCACCCAGCCACTAGCTTAAGTTTTCTTCAATGCAGATCGGTTGATGTGATTTCTCTGCTCAGGATCAAGTCCAAACCCTTCTGAGTGGTTGACAAGGTCTTTCACTATTTGGGCCCCACCTATGTATTGAGCTTCATTTTTCACTACTCTGTCCCTTATTCCTCATTTTTTTTTTTCATTTAACAAATGAATTTTGGCACTGTCATGTGTGCTGAACAACACACATGACAGACAAAATTGGTTTACTTAGTTGTTTGGTTTTTTCCTTTCTACAGCGCACACAGACCCCTCTAGCACAAGAAGGTGCGCTTCAGGGGCTCAAGGATCCATCTTATTCAGGGGCACCTGACTGGCTCAGTGGCAGAGCACGTGACTCTTAACCTTGGATCTTGAGTTCAAGTCCCATGTTTCGTGTGGAGATTAATTTTTAAAAATTCTGGTTTTACCACTGATGCACCTAATGTTTCTAAACTTCCAGGTCCTCATTTTTAATAACTATACATAACAATATTCTTATGGGATCAAATCGGTGTATTTCAGAGCCTTTTCTTGATTGTTAAATAACATTTACGAAATGTACTTTACATATATGTTAAGTCATTTAATCCATAAAACAAACCTAAGAGGTAAATGCTGTTAATATTCTCATCTTACAGTTAGAAACACTAAAGCGCCAAGTGGTTTAAAACATGCCTATATGGGGGCACCTGGGTGGCTCAGCTGGATAAGCATCTGCCTTGGGATCAGATCATGATCGCTGGATCCTGGGATCAAGCCCCACATCTGCTCCCTGCTCAGTGGAGAGCCTGCTTCTCTCTCTTTCCCTCTGCTGCTTTCCCTCTCTCTCAAATAAATAAATAAAATCTTAAAACACACAGACACACACACACACACACATGCCCAAGTGGCAGGACTGGCATTTGAAGGCAGGCAGTCTGGTTCCAGAGTCTATGTTTGGACCCACCATGACAGTGCTCAGTATATACACTGTGAGTTCCTGGAGGGCAGAAGCCGTAGCTTATCCACAGCAGGTACTTTGGGAGTCTACCTTCGATTAGTGTAAACTGTATTAAAAACAATTTTTCCAAATAAACAACTTTAAACATGTTTAAATCCTATTAATAAATGGGCAAAAGATGTCCACAGACAATTCAAAAAAAAAAGTGTAATAAAGATTAACCTTAAACATATGAGAAAATATTCAGTTTCACTCATAATAAAAAAAACACAAATTAAAATAACATTGAGACACCATTTCTCACCCATCAGTTTGGCAAAAATTCAGAAGCTTATGATGGCACTGTTTTGGCAAGGACATGAGGGAATACAGCCCCTCACACATTGCTTTCTCACCGAGAATGCAAAATCGTGTAACCCCTATGGAGAGGAATTTGACATTGTCCACAAACTTCATCTGCATTTACACTTTGACCTGCCAATCACACTTCTGGGTATTAACTCTGAAGGCACAACTCCAATAATACCAAAAAAAAAAAAAAAAAAAAAAAAAAAAAAAATTTACACAAGGTTATTCACTGCAGCATTATTTGCAGTTGCAAAATATTAGAAACAAGATATCCAAGCATAGGTGATCAGTTAAATAAACTATGGTAAATACTCATGATGGGGCAATTTGCATCTGTAAAGAGAGAAGAGAAAGATCTCTTTGAATTGGTAGGGAGTAATTTCCAAGAGATATTCTCAAGTGGAAAAATCAAACTGCAGAATAGCACCTGTAGTATGCTAACTTTTGCATAAGAGGGAGAAATAAGAAAACATGCCTAAAGTCCAAAAGGAAACTCAGAAAGGTTAAACAGAAAACGACAGCTCTCTCTAAGAGAGGGTGGCAGAGGGAATAAGAAGGAATTCAGAATGGAGTGACACTTTTCTGGATCCTGTTTTATATAGTGTTGACTTTTGAAAACGTGGTCTACATGATCAAAACATAAAATTAAATCGAGGACAGGAAGGAGTTACTAAAACTAAAAGCAAACCAAATAAATGATTATAACAGTATCTAGATGAATAACATAGCCACACTGAAGAGGGGGAAAAAGAGCCAACTAATCCAAGTAATTTACAAACATAGAATTGGACTATAAATATTTCTCAGTCTTGATTGGGATGGGGGAAAACAGCAAACGAATCCTGAACCTTTTCTAGTAGGCTTGTTTTTGTAGAGGTCTGGGCAAAGCAATCCTGAATCTATTTTAGATGTATTATAGGTAAGTACATGTATATATATTTATATGATATATATAATATTGTTATATATTATATATGACCAATCTATATAAGTATATTTGCATTATATATATATTAGATATGAGTAAATAAATATATTTTATATGAGTTATAGATGAGTAAATGTGTTGATATTGTTGAGAGCTAGGGTTCTCAATGGGGAAGTAGGAACATACAAAAAATGAAAAGGGAAAAGCAAGGTGGATCCTATGGGATGTATTAAATTGGAGTTACTGATATGGACTGAAGATTTATAAAACATGCACAAATATACATGTATTTGCAAGTGTACATATGCTTGCATATGTATATGTACCATGTGTATATGTATATATATGCATATATTTCCTTTTCTTATCCACGTAAAAGGCCTATAAGCAAAGATACCCAGGTAGCAATGATCATACCTAGTACCCAATCTTGGCCCCAAATACCATTCCCTACTAAAAGGAAGCAAAAGTCCATGGAGGAACCACTGATTTCAGAGCTGGAGCAGGGAGGAGGACAAGATGAGCCATGAGCATGATTTTTATATCAGAAGATGGAGGTACTCAAAAAAAAAAAAAAAAAAAAAGATGGGGCGTGTCAAAAAGACACCTAAGGGGCTCCCACTGGCCAAATTTGAAACAATTTGAGCACTAAAACAATTAAGGACAACACTGAATTATAGAAAATAGGGAAAATAAGAATCTATGCGTCTATACCAATGATAGATTAGATGGGTAAATAGAGAGATGATAGATGGATGGATGAACAGAGGACTCTTGCTGACAGCAGGATGCTGGTGGTTGACTGGTAAATGTGGAGACAGTGCTAGAGTTGAAGGGTCATCAACTGGCAACGATGGTAGCGAAGAGTGGGTCAGACAAGAATCATCCATGGGTGCCAAGTCTAGGGGCAAAGATTTGATGACGAGTCAAATATTTGCATATCTTAAAGTTTCTCTTCACGTTTGCCTATTAATTGCAAGAGAAAAATAGAAACCAAAATTAGACAACACTTTGAGTAGGTGATTAAAATTAGCATCGCCAGAGGTGCCTGACTGGCTCAGCTGGTAGAGCATGTGACTTTTGATCCCGGGGTCATTCAAGCCCTACATTGGGTATAGAGCTTACTTTAAAAAGAAAAAAACAAAATTTAACATCACCAATGAGGACACAGATGGACATCCTGTTCCTCCAGGTATAATGCCCCAAAAGAAACACAGTATCACTTATGCAGTATGCCAGTCTGGAATGGACCTAACCATGAGGGAATCTAAGACAAACCTAGAAAAAAAAAATTCTACTAAAAAAAAAAAAAAAAAGAGGGGACATATTCTTCAAAAGCATCCATGTCACAAAAGTCAAAGAATGACTGCAAAACTATTCTAGATTATTAACTATTATAAAATAGTCTAGACTATTAACGGAGGCTAAAGAGACATGACAACTAACTAGATCAGATATTGATCTGATCTTAGACAGGACCCTGTACTGGAGGGGGAAATGCAATAAAGGACACTAGTGAGTCAATTACAAAATTGGAATATGGATGGTAGATAGAAGTATCACATCAATATTAAATTTGTAAAAGCACACTCGTATTTATACAAAATACATATAGGAGTATCTTAGAGTAAAGGGCCAGTGTGTATAAAACTTCCCCTCATATGGTTTAGAAAATATTAGAGAGAGAGAAGGCAGAAAAAAAGAAAGCAATGACAAAGCAGATGGGGCAAAATATCAATAATAGTGAGTCTGGATACAGAATATATAGGTGGTCGATGCTTATTCTTTTTTTTTTTTTTAGGACACATTTATTCAGCGTCATGATCAGAGTATGACATTTAGCAATCAACAGCATGGGTGCAAAAAAAAAAAAATCTACATTAAAACCCTTTGTTGGAATGCTTTACACTTTCCACAGAACAGAAACTAAAATAACCTGTTATACAATTAGTCACAAATATAGTCCTCGAGTTTTTTTGCCCATACACATGAGTATTGTCTAAAACATGTCTTCTTTGTAGCAGCTAGGCCCTGCCACCACTGTGCTTGGCCGAGTTCACAAATCTGTTGTAACCTGTAGCTTCCCTGTCACTTCTCTGGCTCTCCACTCCTGCTAAGCTTTGTTTCCTGGCAGTAATTAAAACCTTCTGCCACTGCTGTAGCTGCTGCTGCTGCTGGAACCACCAAGCCACCTTGGTTTCGTGGTTTGGAGAAGTATTGGCCTCCACCACCATAAGGGCCAGAGCTTCTGCCTCCAAAATTGCCTCCTTTCATGGGTCCAAAATTTGAGGATTGATTGTTGTAATTGCCAAAATCATTATAGCTTCCGCCACCTTCCGCTTCCATCATTACCAAATCCGTTATAGCCATCCCCACTGCCACCATATCCACCACCACCTCGACTGCCACCAAAGCCACCTCGACCACTGAAGTTTCCTCCGCGACCAAAGTTGTCATTCCCACCAAAACCACCTCCACGACCACCACCGAAGTTTCCAGAACCACTTCGACCTCTTTGGCTGGATGAAGCACTAGCC
>PJEN01026772.1:0-14093 GCA_004024605.1 Pteronura brasiliensis | reverse complement strand
TGTTTTAGAAGGCTTCCCACTGATGTCCATTTATCATTTGAATCATCTTAAATGCCTTATGGTGGGTGAAGGAATTAAAAAAAAAAAAGAAGAAGAGGAAAAATGGGGTTTGCCAGGGATCTGGGAAGAACCAAGTGGTTGTCTTGGTTTTCCCTTAGCCCGACTCTTTCTTTAAAACACTCCCATTATTTATCCACCTTCTTCTCTCTGATTCAGAATGAAACAGATGCCATGTTACAAGGACATCAGGATGGCCTGCATCTGGCAATGAGGAGCCATGTTTTGTCGAACTGGAATGGACCTTATTTACAGGTGCCATGATCTTACAACTATAATAATAAAAAAAAACTTAGTAGGAAGTTTTATTTGACAATAGTTCCCATGTAATTTAACATATCAAATAAGCTAAATTAATTTAGCAAATCCTTTGGGATGTTCCAGGTCAAAGAGACTTAAGAGGGCTAATACTCCAAAGAAAATTTAAAAAGAAAAAATCACCCCACAAAATCCTTCATTCTCTTCAGGAAGGAAAACCAAATTCTGATTTTTTTAAGATTTTATTTATTTGACAGAGAGAGATCACAAGTAGGCAGAGAGGGAGAGAGAGAGAGAGATGGAGAAGGAAGCAGTCTCCCTGTCCAGCACGGAGCCCGTTGCGGGACTCAATCCCAGGAACCTGAGATCATGACCCAAGCTGAAGGCAGAGGCTTAACACACTGAGCCACAAGGCAGCCCAAATTCTGATGTTTTACCAGCTCACTTTTGATTGGAAAATTATTCATTCCAATCTTAGACCGTCCTGACCACTCATATCATTCCTTTCCAAATGTTTCTTTTTTAGAAGGCTTTACAACTATTTCGTTTACATACATATTTTTGTCCTGAGTTTACACTCTTTAGGTAACCAGCTTTGCTGTAAAACAAAATTCCTGTCTTTTTTCCCCTTGGGGGAAAAAAAAAAAAGATTTCCATTTCTCATTATTTAACTTATGAAAAACACACGTCTTACCTTCTTTGCATTCTGAGTTGTTTTTTCTTATTATTTTCAGTAGCCTTCATTACATTACTTAGAATTCTTAACTCTTGGAAACTTTCATTTTTAAAGAAAGCAGTTGTGAACTGTGAACAAGTATTCTTTAGGTTGGGAAATTTATGAATGCATTTAATAACTTGCTGAAATATGTGCTTCTTCATTAAACAGTCTTTCAGGAAAGCACAGAATGCACTTAAAAAACAAGCCCAGTTTCTTCACAATAAGGTAACCAAAAGGAGATAAACTCATGTTCATTTACTAATAACTTAGTATTATCTTACCTAGTAATGATCTAGATATTTAATGAAAGTAATTTCATTTAACCATTGACCTAACTCACCAAAACATTAAAGTTTTAGATTACCAAAAAGATTTGGAAGACTAAGATTTTATCTAAAATTTCTAATTTTATTTACATCTATTCAATGTAACTTGTTCCTAAGAGTTTCACTGAGATTACCCATAAAAATTGTGTGAGTCATGGGGTGAGATCAGTGAAGTAGGAGATGAGGATTGCAGGTTGTGCTTGTCCTGATGTGCACAGTTGATGGATGGAAGTGTTGAATCACTATAGTGTGCACATGAAACTAATATAACATGGTGTGTTCAGTAACTGGAATTAAAATAAAATTTTAAAATATAAAATAAAAATTAATTAAAATAAAAAAATAAAAAAAATTAGGAAACATAAAAGCTTGTCATTCTTCCAAGCTATTTTTTAATATTTTGAATAGAGATCACATCTACTTATTTTATTAAACCAAGGCACATGACAGTTTTATTTTTAGTGCTGATAACTAAAGCCAAGTCTATTTGCCCAGATCATATGAATTTGAAACACATTTAGGTTAGTTTTTATCTTTCTGAAAGTTTTAGAATGCCCAATCCTTAAAAGTACTTGTATCCAATCCAAGGAGATAGGGGTCTCTACAAATTAATTTGGGCAATATCCATCCAGTGAGAAAAATATCTCATATTGACAACATATATTTGTAGACACAAAGACCACTGCATGGAGCCTAGAGTCACTAACATGTATGGAGAAAATGTTAAGATCTATATGTGTCCCTGGAATATTAAGGGAACTATGCTAGAATTTAGGCACAGGAGCACTTTAGCAGTTTGTATTTTATATTTATGTATTATTAGCAGTTTCTCTGTTCAAAAGGCATCTTTCCTTTTTTTTCCCTCAGTCTTGGGCATCTGTAGGTTGGTTTTATATTTCAAAGATATGATAAGATGTATAACTTTAAGGAGAAAAAAGCCAATCTTTTATAAGCACCCTTTGATAAGCAGGAGAAGTTGGGAGATTGGGAAAAGGAATAGGGGAACTTTCAATTCTGAAAGAATTTCATTTACAGTTCTGTTCAGATTTGTGAGGACAGTTGCTCTCAATGACTCATAGACTTGTATTTACATGAAATGACATCCTATGTTGACCCAACCTATCTAGCATAAGAGTTTCAATTTGTTTCCTTCCCTCTGTGTGCATAATTTGAATTTTAAGGATTTTTGGCAGTATAGAATGACCCCACTTGTGTATAAGATGGGTTCCCAAAGGGGGTGCAAATATACTCTCTCCCAAGATCCAGAGTCACTTACCGTGAGACACAAAGGAAGGAACCAACCAGCCTCAGGTCCCCAGCAGGCAGAAAGCTAAGAACAATTATGCAGGATGCCACCAGGAAGAAGGCAATAGCCTATGTCTGTGAGAGAAGGGATCCATAGGAATGGGTCTGGACTTAGAAGGATGAAAATTTAGAAAATTTCACAATGTGAAATTTTATTACCCTCTCTGGATCAAGCACTGCAGACAGAGAGATTTGGAAGGAGCTAATTCTGCTAAGGGTTTGTAACTATTCCTCTACAGTGCCAGTTTTTGCAGGACCACTTCTGCAGGCCCTGGACTTTACTAGATTTTCCACTTGGCTGTTTGAGGGTATAGTATTATACCTATATAGTAGCTTTCCAGAAATCATCCAGTTTCATCAGCTCTGGGAAGAGCTCATTTGGGGGCCCTCTCATGAAGGTAGATACTGGGGTGTGTCGAAGGCCATGACTGTGGCAGACATCGGTTTATGGCCGTGTAGTCTGCAGAGTGTAAAAACAATTCAGACTAGAATAAGTGCTCAAAGGAGCAAAAATGGGAGCATGAGGAGTTATATCAGTCTTCAATAGGTTTTTCTGTTTTAGGTACTTCTCAAACCTTTAATTTTTCATTGAACTTTTACAATGAATGTTTGAATAACTTCGGAATTTTGAAACATTTTAGAGACTTCTGCTTGCCAATTAACAGAGGTGTCTTAGTCTGCTTAATTGTAGGATGCTTACTTCTAAATGCATTTCTTAAGTGCTGTTATCTAATTGGAAATTTCCCCATTTTGGACATTGTATTTCTAGGTTCTAATTGTCCTGAGGGCTGGCAGCAGAATGAAAACTAGCCACTATTGGAATTAACATCCCTTTCTTCCCAGCTATATATCAACAAATAAGTTGTAGTTCACACTTCTGTCAGGCCTTATTTTTGGATCTCCAACCCGACAGTTACCAAGCCAGTTCCTTAGGACACAAAACAAGCTTAGTAGGATCTTGCCATTTTTGCTAGATATCTGTAATATTTGGGACAATAGTTGTTAGTTGTACAATAAGCAGTGTACTAGAAGGTGGTGAGCTTGACCCATCATAATTTAAGGATCCTAAGAGCTAAGACTTCTCTGAGCAGAGCTAACACCTTGCAGGAATGTGTCCTGGAACTGGGGATTGTGTGTGTGTTACAGTGTTAGCTCTCAGTACCACGAGTTTCTTGAGGATAATGGCTGACCTATTGTCCTGCCTACCTGCTCCCTGAACAACTTATATTACCAACGGTGTGTTCTTGGGGTGGCAAGGGCTCTAATAGCTTTTGAATGCTTGACCAATGCCCTCCAATTTTTGCAGGTTATTCTGCCTCTGAGATCCCTGTTAGGAGTAGTTTTTATCTACAAACAAAACAAGACAAACAATAACTTACACCTTGATGTATGGACAGTAAAGATACTACTGAGTTCTGGACAAGGAAGACTCTGTGTGCATCAACAATTCTCCCTGGAACCATGCTTGGATTATTCCCAGGGAACTGGGGTCTGAAAGCTTAGGAGCTTGGCTCAGGGCAGACATTTCTGCCAGTTCAATTGGACTCTGGGAAAATATGCAAGCTCAATAGAGCTCCAGACAAACACGTCAGCTCAGCTGGGCTCTGGGCATAACCCTCGGCCAGCCCATGTTGACCTGAAAGCCAATTAGATCAGGAGCCTGAATAGAAAGATAGGGGAGCTCAGAACCAAGGGGAACTCACCCGTAGGACTTGAAAATAGCAGGGAAGACAGGAAACACAAAGGACTCAGGGCTCCCACACCTGTTTCTCCTTGTGTCTGAATGTCCGTGGAAGTCCACTTCTGATCCCGTTTTTGCCACCAAATTGATTAAATGACAAAAATTCAACCTAGTAAATGTTAAAGATACAAAGGCTGTATTAATCAATCAATTTATGAGTGAAGCATCATCCCACCTTGCAAGTATAGGTGAGCTCCAAAGGATTATAGCAAAGGAAAAGGAGAAAAAAGGGAAATCATTAACAAAAAGTCCATTGTGGGAAGTCTGGGTGGCTCAGTGGGTTAAGTCTCTGCCATTGGCACAGGTCATGATCTCACGATCCTGGGATGGAGCCGCACATTGAGCTCAATGCTCAGCAGGGAGTCTGTTTTCCTCCTGCCATCCGCCTCTCTGCCTACTTGTGGTCTCTGCTGTCAAATAAATGGGTAAAATCTTTTTAAAAAATCCATTGTATTAGGTATTATTTCCCTCCTAAGAGTAATAGGAGGGATCAATCAGGAATCTCCCTTTGGCTGAACAGGAAACTCCGATGTTCACTGCTTAAAGGTCTCTTCTGGGGGTTGAAATTGTACTTGAGTTAAGTACTAAATTTTGGTTTAGTGACCTGGGCCTTAAGTTAAAGGTTGCCATTTTGGGTCTGTGGGTTTTTTTTTTTCCCTTTAAGATTTTATTTATTTATTTTTGTCAGAGAGAGAGAGAGAGAGAACACAAGCAAAGGGAGCAGCAGGCAGAGGGAGAAGATCAGGGATCCTTAAGTGGGACTTGATCCCAGAACACTCAGATCATGAACTGAGCATAAGGCAGACGCTTAACAAATGGAGACACCCAGGCATCTCTATGGCTTTCTTTTTAATAGACCCAAGAAGATGAAGACTGACTTTAAAATTTAAGACTTCTATATAGAAAGTTCTTCACAGGTCTTGTTATGTGCTTTCCACCCACCGCTGAAAACTTTCTCTTTAAGAACAGGGAAAAGTAAAAACAAAAATTCCTGCCCATGGGCTCTCTGGAGCCTTAATCTGTGATGTGAATGCTCAGGGGTTGATTTCTGAATCTGGTGAGTTACTGATCCACTGCCTGGCCAGGGAACATTCAGCATCTGCACACACTTTCTAAATATGGCCAGAGACTGCACCAATGACGTTAATTTGGGATACCATGCCTGAATCACAAATAACCTTGAGTGGTTAGGAAAAGTATATTGGCCTTACTGTAGTGATACTCCTTGGGACAGTAGTACATCCTGCATCCCTACCACACCTGGCACATACTAGAAGTGCAATAATATTTGCTGAGCAGCATTTACCAATGGTAAGGGATACATTCCTTGTGTACAATGGAAAAATAGCCACATTAGAATCACCCAATCTTCACTTGAAATTTCACCTTACAGTGATATATAAAATGTAAATTTGAGAAACCCAAGACCCTATTAAAACCTCAGCAGCTAAATTATTATTTTCTGTAGAGCTGCAATATGGATCAAAGAAATGAAAAGCATTTTGTTGCCTTGATCTTATTGTTTATGCTTTTTACTTTGGGTAGAGCAAGATTGAAATGAGAGGACATTTGAATGCTGACTAAAGCATTCCTGAAAGATGTCTAATTGTTCTTATTTCCTGACCAAGTAATATTATCAAAACCTATTCTCTTTTGGAGTTTATTATGTGTGAGTTTGCTAGGTGCTTTCATGTGTATTGTTTCAATTGATGCATATGATGACACTAAAAAAATCACTGTGACCTTAATATTTTGGATGACAAAATTAAGGGGAGAAAGGGCAAGTGATTTTGTCTTTTTCATTTTTTCTGTATGTTCCAAAGGCTCTACTATTTTGACTCCATGGGGATGTACAGCAGGATATTTATGCTACTGTTAAGAGCATCAACATGAAAGAAAGACTTCTAGACCTTTGTTTTCCATGAATACTTTACAGAAAGTTACAGTATTCCCTTTGGTGGAAAAAAATAGTTTCTAGGAGGTTTTATCTTTTTCTATAAGCACATCACATAACTTTGTTTTTTAAAGGAAAAAGTATCTCTTGATCAATCTTTCCATTATTACACTCATGTTTGATGATACATTTGTGTTCTTTATCCATTGACGCTCCAATCACAGTCAGCCAGCTGAATTTCATGTATGTGTCATTTGTTTTCATGGTGTCTCCCAGCTGGGATTTCAGAATTGGTTTGCCATTCTATTCTTTCCAATATATCTTGTTAAAATCAGGGGGAAAGTCCTCAAGAAGACAAAGATACGTTCCAGCCCTATGGAGTGTTCTTCGGCAATTGAAGGAAGAAGTATTGTGGACTTGGGGAAACATCTTCATTGGAACTTTTATCTGTGGGAAAAAATGCAATAGCAGATAAAATATTATTAGAGATATACAGACATTAGGTGGTTTGGAGACACTCAACACATAGTAAAAGTAAGGAAACTTGTTATAGAATTAGTCTTTACCATGGCGTTTCATCCACAATGGATTATGAGGTACTGATTGTTAGTTTCCATGGGAAAAGAGCTTCAAGACATTATGTAACTTGCCCAAAGTCACAGCTATTAAATGGCAGAACCTGATTGAAACATGGAAGCTTATTAAACAACACATTGTCACTTGTTAGAATAGGAATCCATTCCCATAGGTGCCTGATAATTTATCAGGTTGACCTTTTAGCCTCAAATATGGATCCCATGTCCACTTCTAATACTTAAGTACTTCTCTTTGATTTCTGATTTTAAAGAACATCTTCTTCTCACATGAGAAGCCGTCCAGGATTTTGATTAGGGCAATGTTTAAAGTGGTACCCTCAAAGTATTTGCAATACCTTAAATTTAGAAGTAACGTGTCAATATCTTTAAAACCTCTATTTGAAGCATTTATGATTTTCAGAAGTGTTTTTATAGTAGCCTTATCAAATATTGCACGGATCAGAATTTGTTTTGCTTTATCAAATCTTCACTAAAACACATCTTAAGGAATTCATTTACTTTTTTTTTTGAAAGAGAGAATGTGTAGGGGCAGGGGCAGGGGAGAGGGAGAAAGCAGACTCTCCTCCAAGTAGGGAGGCTGACAAGAAACTGGGCTCCAGCCCAGGACTCCAGGATCATGACTTGAGCCAAAGACAAATGTTTAACCAAATGAGCCATGCAGGTGCCCCTAAAAGCACGTTTTATATTCAAGTTTTATCTGAAGTTAAATCATGAGTAAAAAGACACCATTTTTTGACTGTAAGCATTTTCCTTCCATCGCAAATTAATCTGCCCTACAAGCATCCTGACTTTCTCATTGACTTCACCCGTTGAAAAAGTTATATACAACTGGTGTAATATTTGCAGTTATGTTTCCAGAGTTTTTTGCAGACCCAATGTCAGGGAAACATCATGAGTTTCAAGGGCATGCTATTTGAATGTTGGAATGTTACCAGATTATACATTTATTGTTAATTTAGTGACTGAAATGATAAATAGTAGAACCCTTCCAATTTGGTTCCCAACTGAAACATAAATGCTTTACTTATTTTCTCGTTGGGCTAATTTAGAGTTAGAATAATAATTCCATGGGCAACTTCTTAAGAAAAAGAAGAATTGGACTTCTTCCTTGAGAACAAAGAGAAAAAAAAATTCTTGAGAATTTCTGCCTGTGCAACAAAGTTACTGATTTTTATAAAACCTCAGTTAAAATACAATGATGAGTGTTTTCTCATGCTGTAAATAGAATTGGATCAAATATACTTGTTTAACTTTGCACTTCTTGCTTGTAGTGCAAATGGTACTTTTTTATTATAATAGTAATACTCTGTATATTTTCCAAAAAATATATAGCTTGTTTTTAACCTAAAAAGCATGTTATATAAAGCAAGATTTATTTTTCAAAGTAATTATATTTATGTATATTTTTGCCTCTAGGAAATGCAGTAAGAATCTAGTCATCATAGTAGAAACTTTGGCTTCTTATGGGAACACTTCTGATTCATCATGGAAAAGAACTTGAAAATAAAATTATAACTTGAATAATTTCCAGGTGGTCAAACATGATGCTTACTTCCTATTCCTTTCTCTTAACTAGATTCCCAGAATTTCATTATTTTCAGGAGAGAATGAATATTAAACTCCCATAACATTGTCAATGAGATAATGAACTGAGCACTAAGTAGTGTCCTTGGGTGTGGAGGGAAGATGGCAGAGAAGTAGGAGACCCTGTTTCAACCAGTCCCCTAATTTGAGCTACATATCTACATGAACAATCTGAACATCTAGGAAATCAGTCTGAGATGTAAGATTATACACTTCTAGATCTCTGTGAGAGCAGAAGACATCAGTTGAGAGGTAAAGCAGAGTGGGGATGCTCAGACTGATATCAGAGCATAAACAGAAGGGGGTGGGAGCCACCAGAACGAACCCCATTTGAATATAATACCCCAATACAAAAGTTCCCTGTGGTAGGGAACCAGCATTACCTTGGAGTCTGGTTAAAAGAACTCAAAAAGAGCAAAAAATCTTAAGGGGCAACTGATGGAATCAGGTAGTCAGGAACATGGCCTAATCCCACTGACGCAGGATGGCCACTACCAATGATGATCCATGCCAGAGAGAGTGTGGCAGAGCCTCTAGTCCATGGTCCCTGTGCTCCCAGATTTCTGCTACTTGAACCACCACTTGGCTGGGTGGACACCTGCCCACACATGAGAGTCTGGTGTGGGCCGTTGCTTGTGCTCTCTAGGTCCACAGACTTCCACACTATTCATGCCCTGCATAGACCATGGGGTCTGTGCACTGTCGCCCATCTGTGAGAGAGTCTGGTGTGGGCACCAGCTGGTGCTCTCTATGACATGTCATGATATCATGACATGATATCAGTCATGCTCTCTATGACTGTGGTTTTCTGTCTCTGGCCAAAGGGTCTGAATGATTCCAGGCCATGCCTGAGAGAATGCTGCATGATCTCTGGTCAGGGTCCCTCAATGGCAGCCTTCCAGGAACTACATGACCCTGGGATCTGAACGCACCCTGCCTTGTGCCTGGACAGTAATCCTGGCAAAGACAGCCTCCAGAAGGGGGCTCCCTGTACCAATATCACTCACACTTTCAGTGACAAGGGGGGGTGAAGAGACAAGCAGGCAACTCTGGTGACCACTGAGACACTGGGGGAGTGCACTGATTGTGGGAGGTTGTGCTATTCAGCGAAGTTTGCAGTGAGAGGGGGGTCTACATGATCTGGACCACAGAGGGGAGCAGACTGAGGCTTCTCTCTAAGGCAGAGTTCTGGGTGCAGTTTGCTTTCCACTAAACCTCCAAAAAGCCACTAAACAAATAAAATCTCCAGAGAACAAAACCATGAAAAACTAATTTCTACAGATCCCAGCCCCTTGAGAGGCATCAGGGGGACTCAACCCAAGCAAGACTGACTGCAAAACAATGTGGCAGCCTCCTCCTCCATAAGGCAAGCCAAAAGTATGAGAAAATAATCACCACAGGGTCTCCAAAAACTATAAAACTCCAACATCAGGGGGAAAAAAAACACAATATATTAGCTAAAGGTATTTCCCTAAAACCTGTAAATTTCATAGATATAACTTTTTTTTTAATTCATTCTCAGGATTCTTGTTTTTTAAAGAAATTTGAACATACCATTACAATTAGAGTTTTAATACAACATAATTCATGATAACCTTTTAACTTGAACTTTTTTCATATATATACATGTGTTTTTCTTTTTCTTTTCTTTTTTTCTCCTTTTTAAATATACAAATAGATACAAGCATCAAGGTATTCCTTTTACCCTATTCAATCCTATCCCGATATACAAACCAGTTTTAATCTCCCTTTATCTCTGGAAAGTTGAGTCCTTTAACAAAGATATCAAGATTCTCTCAGGAAGAACCAAAATAACATTCCTCACCCACACTGTGGATTTATAACCACCTTCCAACGTTTTCTTTTTCTTCTGTCAGTGTTTCTGCATCTCTTTTTTTTTTTTTTCTTTTTCTTTCTGGTAATATATAAATCTTATTCTTGGAGTTTATTTTGTCTGGGTTCCTTATTTTTCCAATTTACTTTTGTCAACCTTTTTGTTTGTTCATTGCTGTTCATATACATTATAAATCTTACTTTGGGGGTTCATTTTGGCTGGGCCTTTTCTTTTTTCTCTCTCCCTCTCTTTCTCTCTCTCTCTCTCTCTTTCTTTTTGGTGGTGACTTCCAATACTCTGCAATGTTACAGATTGCACCTTGCCTGCATCGTGGTTGAAATATTCAGCTGTATATCCCCTCACCCACCTCTCAGCAAAATTACTGGGAGGAGGAACACCTAACAGAGAAGAAATTCAGAGACTGTGACCTCTGGTACAGAACTATTGGATATCAACATAAACAAGGTGTTGGAAATGGAAATCAGGGTAACAATTATCCAGGCACTACCTAGGTTTTTCCAAGACCATTAGTGACAACACAGAATCTCTAAGGGCTGAAGTGAGAGAAAATCTGGCAGAAGTTAAAATTGCTATCAGTGAGATCAAATCTAATCGCATACTCTAACAGCTAGGGTAAAATAGGCAGAAGATCAACTTACTGATCTAGAAAATAATGGATAGAAAAGAAGAATAAGGAGGAGGCCTGGAACAAATAGCTGAGAAGCCATGACAACAGACTTAGGCTAATAAATGACGCTATGAAATGTTCCAGTGTCAAAAATATTGGGAAGAATGGGGCGGGGGGAGAAAGAGAGAACAGTAGAAGATATAGTTGAATAAATCCTGGATGAAAAGTTTCCTAATCTGGAGAATGGAGCAAGTGTTCATGTTCTAGAGGCAGAAAGGACACCACCCAAGAACAATGAAACTAGAAAGACTTCCAGACTCAGAAATGTGAAATTCCTGATTTATAAAATCAGAATATGTCTTGAGGGCAGCTAGGGGGAAGAGACCCCTTCATACAGAGGGAGGACCATCAGAATAACCTCACATCTGTCCACAGGAACCTGGCAAGCCAGAAAGGCTGGCAAGACATATTCAGGGCAATAAATGAGAAGAACATTCATCCAAGAATATGTTATCCAGCCAGGCTGACATTCAAAATGGGTGGAGAGGGGGGTGCCTGGGTGGCTCAGTGGGTTAAACAGCTGCCTTCAGCTCAGGTCATGATCTCAGGGTCCTGGGATCAAGTCCCGCACCGGCCTCTCTGCTCAGCAGGGAGCCTGCTTCCCTCTGTCTCTCTCTGCCTGCCTCTCTACTTGTGATCTCTCTCTGTCAAATAAATAAATAAATAATCTTAAAAAAAATGGGTGGAGAGATAAAGAGCATCCAAGATTGGCAAGGTTTAAAAGTGTACATGACTACCAAGCTGACACTACAAGAAATATTAAGGGGGGGAAGATTCTATAAAAGAACAAAAACCACAGAGTGACAAAGAAAAAAAAATTTACAGTGACAATCTATGGAAACAAGAACTTCATAAGCAACATGATATCATTAAAAGTGTATATTTCAATAATAACTCTGAATGTGAACGGCCTAAATGCTCCCATAAAATGGCACAGGGTTGGAGATTGGATAAATTGACAGGAACTGTACATAATCTGTCTACAAGATACCCTTTTGGAACCTAAAGATAGATCCAGACTGAAAGTGAAGGGATGGAAAAACATCTTTCAGGGCAATGGACCTCAAAAGAAAGCTGGTGTAGCAATTCTCATACCAGATAAATTAGTTTTTAAACTAAAGTCATTATTCAGATATACAGAAGGACACTACATCATTCTTAGTGTGTCTATCCACCAAGATGATCTAACAATTGTAAATATTTATGCCCCCAGTATGGGAGCAGCCAACTGCATAAGCCAACTGCTAATCAAAATAATCAGATTGATATGAATGATTAATAATATGGGATCTTAATATGCCATGCCACATGTAATAGACAATCAACCAAGCAGATACTCAATAAAGTAATAAGAACTTTGAATGACACATTGGACCAGATGGACCTCATAGATATACACAGAACATTCCACTCAAGTGCACATGGAACTTTCTTCAGAATAGACCATATACTAAGTCACAAATCAGGGCTCAACTACTACAAAAAGATTGAGATTATTGCCTGACCATTCTCAGACCACAGTGCTTTAAAAATGGAGCTCAACCACAGGAAAAATTTTGGAAGGAATTCAAACACTTGGAAGCTAAAGACAACCCTGCTTAAGAATGTTTGCATCAACTAGGAAGTCAAATAAGAACTTAAACAATTCATGGAACCAATGAGAATGAAGACATATTGGTCCAAAACCTATGGGATATGGCAAAGGTGGTCCAAAGGGGGAAATAGATAGCCATCCAAGCCTCACTAAAAAAAAAAAAAAAATGATAAATCCCAAATACACTAGCTCTCTTTATACCTTAAAGAACTGGAAAATCAACAACAAATTAAGCCAACCCAATGCACAAGAAGGGAAATAATCAATATTAGAGCATGGTCAATAAGATAGAATCTAGAGATACAGTGGAACACATAAAAAAATCAAGAAGATGGTTCTTTGAGAAAATCAATAAGATAAATAAAGCAAAGGCCAAACTAATCCAAAAGAAAAGAAAGAGGATCCAAAATAATAAAATTATGAATGAAAGGGGAGATATCATGACTAAAACAAAGGAAACAGAAACAATCATCAGAAATTATCAACAGTTTTATGCCAAAAAGTTAAGCAATATAGGAGTACTGGATACATTCCTGGAAACAAATTCCAAGACTGAAATAGGAAGAAACTGACAACCTGAATAGACTAATATCTAGTAACAAGACTGAAGCAGTGATCAAAAACCTCCCAAAAAAACAAGAGCACAGGACCTAACGGATTCCCTGGGGATTCTACCAAACATTCACAGAAGATATAATACCTATTTTCTTGAATATTCTTTCTTCATATTCTCTTGAAAATTCATTAAAGAAACAGAAAGAAAACTTCCAGACTCACTCATTGAAGCTAGCATTACCCTTATCCCCCAACCAGGCAAAGACCCCATCAAAAAGAAAAATTTCAGAACAATATCCCTGATGAATATGGATGCCAAGGTTCTCAACAAGATCATAGCTATTAGGATCAAACAGTACATTAAAAAGATTATCCACAGTGTGGAGATTCCTCAAGAAATTAAAAATAGAGCTTCCCTATGACCCTGCCATTGCACTACTGGGTAATTACCCCAAAGATACAGATGTAGTGAAAAGAAGGGCCATCTTTAGCCCAATGTTTCTAGCAGCAATGGCCATGGTCGCCAAACTGTGGAAAGAACCAAGATGCCCTTCAATGGACGAATGGATAAGGAAGATGTGGTCCATATACACTATGGAGTATTATGCATCCATCAGAAAGGATGAATACCCAACTTTTGTATAAACATGGACGGGACTAGAAGAGATTATGCTGAGTGAAATAAGTCAAGCAGAGAAAGTCAATTATCATATGGTTTCACTTATTTGTGGAACATAACAAATAGCATGGAGGACATGGGGAGTTAGGAGAAGGCAGTTGGGGGAAATTGGAAGGAGAGGTGAACAAAGAGACTATGGACGCTGAAAAACAATCTGAAGGGTTTGAAGAGGTGGGGGGGTGGGAGGTTGGGGGAACCAGGTGGTGGGTATTAGAGAGGGCACAGACTGCATGGAGCACTGGGTTTGGTACAAAAACAATGAAT
>PJEN01026771.1:0-14103 GCA_004024605.1 Pteronura brasiliensis | reverse complement strand
TGACTTCTTCTTTGCCGATTTGGATGCCTTTAATTTCCTTTTGTTGTCTGATTGCTGAGGCTAGGACTTCTAGTACTATGTTGAATAGCAGTGGTGATAATGGACATCCCTGCCGTGTTCCTGACCTTAGCGGAAAAGCTTTCAGTTTTTCTCCATTGAGAATGATATTTGTGGTGGGTTTTTCATAGATGGCTTTGAAGAATTTTGATCAGGAAGGGATGCTGTACTTTGTCAAATGCTTTTTCAGCATCTATTGAGAGTGTCATATGGTTCTTGTTCTTTCTTTTACTAATGTGTTGTACCACATTGATTGATTTGTGGATGTTGAACCAACCTTGCAGCCCTGGAATAAATCCCACTTGGTCATGGTGAATAATCCTTTTAATGTACTGTTGGATTCTATTGGCCAGTATTTTGGTGAGAATTTTCGCATCTGTGTTCATCAAGGATATCGGTCTGTAGTTCTCTTTTTTGATGGGATCCTTGTCTGGTTTTGGGATCAAGGTGATGCTGGCCTCATTAAATGAGTTTGGAAGTTTTCCTTCCATTTCTATTTTTGGGAACAGTTTCAGGAGAATAGGAATTAGTTCTTCTTTAAATGTTTGTTAGAATTCCCCCGGGAAGCCGTCTGGCCCTGGGCTTTTGTTTGTTTGGAGATTTTTGATGACTGTTTCAATCTCCTTACTGGTTATGGGTCTGTTCAGGTTTTCTATTTCTTCCTGGTTCAGTTGTGGTAGTTTATATGTCTCTAGGAATGCATCAATTTCTTCCAAATTGTCAAATTTGTTTCCTTAGAGTTGCTCATAGTATGTTCTTATAATTGTTTGTATTTCTTTGGTGTTAGTTGTGATCTCTCCTCTTTCATTCATGATTTTATTTATTTGGGTCCTTTCTCTTTTCTTTTTGATAAGTCTGGCCAGGGGTTTATCAATCTTATTATTTATTTCAAAGAACCAGCTCCTAGTTTCGTTGCTCTGTTCTACTTTTCTTTTGGTTTCTATTTCATTGATTTCTGCTCTGATCTTTATGATTTCTCTTCTCCTACTGGATTTAGGCTTTCTTTGCTGTTCTTTCTCCAGCTCCTTTAGGTGAAGGGTTAGGTTGTGTACTTGATACCTTTCTTGTTTCTTGAGAAAGGCTTGTATCGCTATATGCTTTTCTCTCAGGACTGCCTTTGCTGTGTCCCACAGGTTTTGAACCATTGTGTTTTCATTAGCATTTGTTTCCATGATTTTTTTCAATTCTTCTTTAATTTCCTGGATGTCCCATTCATTCTTTAATAGGATGCTCTTTAACCTCCATGTATTTGAGTTCTTTCCAACTTTCCTCTTGTGATTGAATTCTAGTTTCAGATCATTGTGATCTGAAAATATGCAGGGAATGATGCTAATCTTTTGGTACAGGTTGAGACCTGATTTGTGACCCAGGATGTGATCTATTCTGGAGAATGTTCCATGTGCACTAGAGAAGAATGTGTATTTTGTTGCTTTGGGATGGAATGTCCTGAATATATCTGTGATGTCCATCTTGTCCAGTGTGTCATTTAAGACCTTTATTCCTTGTTGATCTTTTGCTTAGATGATCTATCCATTTTAGTGAGTGGCTCTTAAAGTCCTGTATTATTATTGTATTATTTTTGATGTGTTTGATTTTGTTATTAATTCCTTTATATAATTGGCTGCTCCTATGTTAGAGGAATAGCTATTTTTTAAATTTTATTTATTTTTTCCATTTTATTTTATTTCTTTTCAGTGTTCCAAAATTCATTGTTTATGGACCACACCCAGTAATCCATGCAATACATGCCCTCCATAATACCCACCACCAGGCTCACCCAACTCCGACTCCCCTCCCCTCCAAAGCCCTCAGTTTTTTACTCAGAGTCCAGTCTCTCATGGTTTGTCTCCCCCTCCGATTTTCCCCATATTGCTTCTCCTCTCCATCTTCCAATGTCCTCCATGTTATTCCTTAAGCTCCACAAGTAAGTGAAACCAAGTGAAACCATATGATACTTGACCTCCTCTGCTGGACTTATTTCATTCAGCATAATCTCTTCTAGTCCTGTCCATGTTGATATAAAAGTTGAGTATTCATCCTTTCTGCTGGAAGCATAATACTCCATTGTATATATGGACCATATCTTCTTTATCCATTCATCCGTTGAAGGGCATCTTGGTTCTTTCCACAGTTTGGTGACTGTGGCCATTGCTGCTATGAACATTGGGGTACAGATGGCCCTTCTTTTCACTATGTCTGTATCTTTGGGGTAAATACCCAGTAGTGCAATTCCAGGGTCATAGGGTAGCTCTATTTTGATTTTTTGAGGAATTTCCACAGTTTTCCAAAGTGGCAGCACCAACTTGCATTCCCACCAACTGTGTAAGAGGGTTTGCCTTTCTCTGCATCTTCTCCAACACATGATGTTTACTGTCTTGTTAATTTTTGCAACTCTACTTGTGTAAGGTGGTATGTCAATGTGTGTGTGTTTTTTTTTTAAAGATTTTATTTATTTATTTGACAGACAGAGATCACAAGTAGGCAGAGAGGAAGGCAGAGAGAGAGGAGGAAGCAGGCTCCCTGCTGATCAGAGAGCCTGATGCGGGACTTGATCCCAGGACCCTGGGATCATGATCTGAGCTGAAGGCAGAGGCTTTAACCCGCTGAGCCACCCAGGCGCCCTCAATGTGGTTTTGATTTGAATCTCCCTGATTGCTAATGATGATGAACATTTTCTTATGTGTCTGTTAGCCATTTGTATGTGTTCTTTGGAGAAATGTCTGTTCATGTCTTCTGCCCATTTTCTGATGTGATCATCTGTTTTTTGGGTGTTGAGTTTGAGAAGTTCTTTATAGATCTTGGTTACCAGCCCTTTGTCTATAGTGTCATTTGTAAATATCTTCTCCCATTCCATGGGTTGTCTCTTTGTTTTGTTGACTGTTTCCTTTGCTGTGGCAAAGCTTTTGATCTTGATGAAGTCCCAATAGTTTATTTTTTCTTTTGTTTCCTTTGCCTTTGGAGACGTATCATGAAAGAAGTTGCTGTGGCTGATGTTGAAGAGGTTACTGTCTATGTTCTTCCCTGGGATTTTGACAGATTCCTGTCTCACGTTGAGGTCTTTTATCTATTTCGAGTTTATCTTTGTGTATGGTGTAAGAGAATGGTCGAGCTTCATTCTTCTACACATAGCTGCCCAATTTTTCCAGCACCATTTATTGAAGAGACTCTCTTTTTTTCACTGAATATTTTTTCTTGCTTTGTCAAAGATTATTTGACCGCAGAGTTGAGAGTCCATATGTGGACTCTTTGCTCTGTTCCACTGGTCTATATGTCTATTTTTGTGCCTGTACTATGCTGTCTTGGTGATCACAGCTTTGTAGTAAAGCTTGAAATCAGGCAATGTGATGCCCCAGATTTGTTTTTCTTTTTCAAAATTTCCTTAGCAATTCAAGGTCTTTTCTGGTTCCATACAAATTTTAGGAATATTTGTTCCAGCACTTTGAAAAATGTCCGTGGAATTTTGACTGGGATGCCATTGAAAGTGTAGATTGCTCAGGGCAGTATAGACATTTTAACAATATTTATTCTCCATATACATGAGAATGGAATTGTCTTCCTTCTTTTTGTGTCTTTAATTTCTTTCATGAGTGTTCTGTAATTCCTCAACTACAAAGACATCCTTTATCTCTTTGGTTAGGTTTATTCTCAGGTATCTTATGGTTTTTGGTGCTATAACAAATGGAATCAATTCTCTAATTTCCTTTTCTGTATTTTCATTATTTGTCTATGGAAAGCAACTGATTTCTGTACATAGATTTTATATCCTGCCACATTACTCAATTGCTGTATGACTTCTAGTAGTTTGGGGTGGAGTCTTTTAGGTTTTCCATATAAAGTATCATGTCATCTGCAAAGAGAGTTTGAATTCTTCATTGCTAATCTGACTATGTTTTATTTCTTTTTGTTTTCTGATTGCTGTTACTAGGATTTTTAGTACTATGTTGAACAACAGTGGCGAGAGTGGGCATCCTTGTCATGTTCCTGACTTCAATAGGAGGGCTGTCAGCTTTTCCCCATTGAGGATGATATTTGCTGTGGGTTTTTCATGGATAGATTTTATGAAGTTGAGGAATGTTCCTTCTATTCCTATATTTTGAGCCGTTTTAATCAGGAACGGATGCTTTATCTTGTCAAATGCTTTTTCTGCATTGAGAGGACCATGTGGTTTTTCTCTCTTTTCTTATCGATTTGTTCTGTCATATTGATTGATTTGCAAATGTTGAACCACACTTGCATCCCATGGATCAATCCCATCTGGTCATGGTGGATAATAATCTTTTTAATATACTGTTGGATTCTGGATTAGCTAGAATCTTGTTGAGAAACTTGGCATCCATATTCATCAGGGATATTGGTCTGAAATTCTCCTTTTTGGTGGGGTCTTTGCCTGGTTTTGGGATCAGGGTATGCCCTGATTGAAAATGAAATTAAAGTATTTTTATATTTAAAATTAAATATCTTATATATTTTAGATTTTTAAAATTTAAAATTTAAAATATTTTCATATTTAAAGTTGTTAGATATTCTTGTTGGACACACCCTTTAAGTTTGATATAGTGTCCTTCCTCATCTCTTATTATAGTTTTTGGCTTAAAATCTAATTTATCTGATATAAGGATTGCCACCACAGCTATCTTTTGATGTCCATTAGCATGGTAAATTGTTTTCCACCCCCTCACTTTACATCTGGAGGTATCTTTGGGTATTAAATGAGTTTCTTATAGACAGCATATCAATGGGTGTTGTTTATAAATCCATTCTGATACCCTGTGTCTTTTGATTGGGGCATTTATCCTATTTACATTCAGGCTAACTATTGAAAGATATGAATTTAGTGCCATTGTATTGCCTGTAAGGTGACTGTTACTGTATATTGTCTCTATTCCTTTCTGGTCTGTTACTTTTAGGCTCTCTCTTTGCTTAGAGGACCCTTTCAATATTTCCTGTAGGGCCGGTTTGGTTTTTGCAAATTCTTTCAATTTTTGTTTGTCCTGGAAGCTTTTTATCTCTCCTTCTATGTTCAGTGATATCTAGCTGGATATAGTAGTCTTGGCTGCATATTTTTCTCATTTAGTGCTCTGAATAAATCATGCCAGTCCTTTCTTGCCTTCTAGGTCTCTGTGGATAGGTCTGCTGCCAATCTAATATTTCTACCATTGTATGTTACAGACTTCTTGTCCCAAGCTGCTTTCAGTATTTCTTCTTTGTCACTGAGAGTTGTAAGTTTTACTATTAGATGACGGAGTGTGGACCCATTTTTATTGATTTGAGGGACATTCTCTGTGCATCCTGGATTTTGATGCTTGTTCTCTTTGTCATATTAGGGAAATTCTCTTCTATAATTTGCTCCAACATACCTTCTGCCCCTCTGTGTCTTTCTTCTTCTTCTGGGATCCCAATTATTCTTATATTGCTTAATCTTATGGTATCACTTAACTCTCAAATTCTCCCCTCGTGGTCTAGTAGTTGTTTGTCTCTCTTTTGCTCAGCTACGTTATTCTCCATCATTTGGTCTTCTATATCATTAATTCTCTCTTCTGCCTCATTTATCCTAGCATAAGAGCCTCCATTTTTTATTACACTTTCTTAATGGGTTTTTTGATTTCAACTTGGTTAGATTTTAGTTCTTTTATTTCTCCAGAAATTGATTTTATTTCTTCAGAAAGGGATTCTCTAATATCTTCCTTACTTTTTTTGAGACTTGCTTGCACCTTAGTGATCATCATTCTGAACTTTAGTTCTGACTCATTACTAATGCCTATATTGATTAGGTCCCTAGCCTTTGGTACTGCCTCTTTTTTTTCTTTCTTTCTTTCTTTCTTTCTTTCTTTCTTTCTTTCTTTCTTTCTTTTTTTTTTTTTGGTGAGTTTTCTACATTGTCATTTTATCCAGATAAGAATAGATAAATGAGAGAACAAAATACTAAAAGGGTGACAGAGACCCCAGAAAAATATATGCTAACCAAATCAGAAAAGACCTGAAACTGCAGGGAGAAGAAATGGGGAAAAAATTAAAACTTAAAAATTAAAAGAAATATTAGACTGGTGAATAGAATGGAACCACCCACTTGATTTGGGGTGTATTCTGGTCTTTTAAAAGAAGCTACCTCCCAACATTTTAAAGAAAGAAAAAAATATATATACTTAAAAGGATTCTAAAAAAGGAATTGATAAGTTGGTTAGAAAAAAAAAAAAGAGGAGAGAATGTGATCAGGCTGGAGACTAGAACAAAGCCATGTTCTAGATTTAGGGTACATTTTGATCTATTAGAAGAAATTGTATAACAAAAGTTTAAGGAAAAAAAAAACTATATGTATACAAAAAATAAAGTTAATACAATGAAAGGTTAGAATATGAGTATCAAAATGAAAATTTTAAAAGATTTAAAAAATGGCATTGATGAGATAAAATAGTTAAAAAAGGTTAAAATAGGAAGGAGGAAAGGTAGAATAAGAACAAAATAAAATTAAAAAAATTCAGCTTTGAAGTACTATAGGATTTTGGGGAAAAAGCCATGAATTCTATGTGTTTCTTTCCCCTAGCTCTCAAGTTCCACAGTTCTCATTGATCAGTGAACTTGTTCCTGGCTGGATGTTCTTCCTGATCTTCTGGGGGGAGGGCCCTGTTGCAGTGATTCTCAAATGTCTTTGCCCAAGCCAGAATAGCACCACACTTGCCAGGGCCAGGCTAAGTAATCTGCTTAGTTTACCCTCAGTAGCTTTTGTATCCTGATTATTTTCTGTAGAGCTTTGGAGGGTGGGAATGAAAATGGCGGCCTCCCAATCTCTGCACCATAAGAGCAGAGAGCTCAGGGTCCCAGTGCTCAGTGCCCCCTCAGAGAAAAGCAGTCAATCCCTCCCTTCTCCGTCTCTGGTTGCACTCAGAGCTCACCCAGCCTTTCACTGAGCCTTTCTATCTCTGGTGCATGGCCCCATTTGGAGTCTCCAAACCCAGTAGATCCCTGCAGCATGCTCCCGCACCACTCCTCCCAGAAGAGGAAGGAGGGGGTCTCTCCCAATCTGCCACTCATGAGGTCCCCACTTGAAGCGCAGTGGCCCGACTCTCTTTCAGATCACAGTTTAAATTAACCCTGAGCTGAGAATGCACTCCTTGGCTCCATCTCTGTAGGCAGCTTCCCTGATCCAACACCTGGGAGATCTGCCACTCTCAGACAACCCCAGTCTTTCTATGACCCTGCAGGTCCTGAGACTACACTGTCCCCATGAGGGCTCCACTCCCCATTTAGCCTCTAGAGTGATGTCCCTCAGTGGAGCAGACTTCTAAAAGTTCCCATTTTGAGCTCCACTGCTCTCTCATATGCTGGGAGCCAGCCCTTCCCCACGTGTTCTATCTTCCTATCTCATCAGATTCTCTTCTCTGTACGTCCTACCTTCAGCAAAGTGGTCAATTTTCTCTTCCTAGAATTGTGCTCTTCTTTTCTTCTATGTTTTGTTGTGTTTATAGGTGTGCAGAACTCTAGCTGAACTCCTGGGACCTGATGATATTTCAGTCTTCTACTCCTTCACCATCTTGCTTCCTCCCGGCCAGAATTTTCTTCCTTTTTAAAGCCACATGTTCTTTTTTTGCTTCTCTGACTAGGTAATCAAATCATCTGCTTGTCTTCAAGTTCACTGATTCTTTTGCTGGTCAGGTTTACTTGTTAAATCTGTTTAATGGATTTTTTAATTTGGTTAATGTATTCTTCAGCTCCAGAATTTGTTTGGTTCTTCATAGTTTCTACCTCTTTTTTGATACTCTCATTTGTGCGTAGTTCTGATGTTATTTAGTTGTAATTCTGTGTTCTCTCTTAGCTCATTTTTTATCTTTAAGATGAGTATTTGAACTCATTGTCAGGGTATTCATAGATCTCCATTACTTTATGGTTGGTTTTCTTTTTTTCAGATTTAATTTGTCCCATTTATTCAGCCAATTTTCTTTCTTTTTTCTTTTATTTATTTATTTATTTATTTAATTAATTTATTTTTTTTTGTACCCTTACTCCTCTCCTTCAGCTACTGTGTGACATGAGTGTTAGATTTTTTTTATTGTTCCATAGGTCTCTGAGGCTCTGTTCATTTATTTTTTAATTTTTAAAACATTTTTTTCTCTTTTGTTAACTTACATAATTTCTATTTACTCTCTTTTCAAGTTCATTAATGTTGTCTTATGTCCTCCTCATTCTCTTGAACCTATTCAGTAAGTTTTAAAATTTGCTTATGGTGTTTGTTGAGGTCTATGATTTCCATTTGTTCTTTTTTTAAGTTTTCTTTTATTGATACTTTCTGTATTTCCATCCATTCTGAAAGTGTTCATGATTGTTATTGTACCATTTGTATCATAGTTGTTGTAAAGATTTTGTCAGATAATTCCAATACTTGGTATCATTTTGAAGTTGATATCTCTTGTCATTGTCTTCTCCCACATGATTTGAAATTTTTCTGGTTCTTCATATGCTGAATAATTTTGAATTATATCCTGGATATTTTACATATTACTATTTGAGACTGGATGTTATTTAAATCCTATGGATAATGTTTATATTTTTGTTTGAACAGGTAGTTGACCACTGGTTAGTTTCAGGCTGTGGTTCCAATGCCAGTTTAGTTTTAAAAGACTTGTCAGTGCTATTCAGATCTGTCCCACCTGTATACTATTCATTAGTGAATCTAGGCCCTACATGAAGGTTTATCTGTTAGCTTAGATCTCAGAGTCTTTGGTATTCATGCATCTTTAGTTTAGGGATGAGCCCAGGAGTTAATAAAGAGCGTTCTGTGTTTGCCTTTCTTCCCTCTATGAACCTCTTTGGTACTTTCCAGTTCACTGGCTCCATTTTTGGTCTTTTGATGGGTTAGCTGATGCTTTAGTTTACCTACTTTGCTGTACATTTCTGTGGTCTTCCTATGTCCAGGGCTAAGTAGTGATAGAACAGAGAGAGCAAAGAAAGCAATTGAGATTGGCCCCACCCTACTGAAGCCCAGATCCTGTGAACAGAGGCAGAAATTCTCCCTCAGAGTGTTGGATCCTGTTTGCTTCTGTGTATAGGCACTGAGATGTGAGAGAATGGAGAAATGAAAGGCCAAAAACAAACAAACAAACAAAGAACGGTACAGTATCTGTACTGTCCCTATGTGTTAGGAATTTTCTTTCCTGGTTTTTAAGCCTGAGGAAGAGGTCTCTCCTGAGCTGCCTCTGTCTGAGCTTCAGTGCCTATTTCCAGGTTTCTGGTGAACTGAGTTCAGGGTGGGAAATAGCAGGGGACAAAAAAAAAAAAAAAAAAAAAAAAAAAAAAAGACAGTACCACTTGTTGGTACCTCAAAATCTGGTCTTCTTTCCCAATCCCCCCAGAAGAGTTTACTCTTCAGCATCTTTCTGTAGTTGTACCATGTATTTTATCAAAATTTTCTAGTTGTATTCAGTGGGAGAAACTGGGTATAATGTGTTACTGCATTTTAACTGGAACTGGAACTCTTGATTAGATATAAGTAATTTTTCTATCATAAGAGTAATTCTTGGCATATAAAAATTATTTTTCTTTTGTTGTCAGTGACAGTATACGAAGTGCATGTGGCAACAGGTGAGCGTTGGAATGCTGGAACAGGAGCAAGTGTGTACATTTCTATCTATGGGGAAAAGGGAGATTCAGGATCTAGACAACTATTTCAATCAAAGAGCTCCTTCAGTTTTTTAAGAGGACAAGTAAGTGACAAAATGCTTTGTCTGATTTTTTTAAATTGTGGTAAAACAATAAAATAAAACTTTACTAAAGTTGTAATTATGCTTAAGTGTTTTTAAGTTCCCTAGTGTTAAGTATATTCACAGTAATCTAGAAATTTTTCATCCTGCAAAACTGAAACTCTGTACTGATTAAAGAACTGCATATTTACCCCTCCCCTCAGCCCTTGTCAATCACATTCTACTTTCTGTTTCTATAAATTTGACTACTTCAGATATCTCATATAATTGGAATCATACAATAATTGTCTTTTTGTGACTGGCTTATTCCACTTAGGATAATGTCTTCAATATTCATCCATGTTGTACAGTGTGATAGGATTTTCTTCCTTTTTAAAGCTGGATAATATTTTATTGTACATATATACCACATTTTTTAATCGATTCATACATTGATGGAAATTTTGGTTGTTTCAAATTCTTGCCTATTAAAAATAATGTAGTAAGTGTGCAAATATCCCTTCAGTACTGTTCATTCAATTCTTTTGAATATATGCAGGACAGCTGGATTATATGGAACTTCTATTTTTAATTTTTTGAGGAATTGGCATAGTGTTTTCACAACAAATGCACCATTTTATAGTCTCACCAACAATGCACAAGGGTTCCAGTTTCTTCACATTCTTGCCAACACTTATTTTCTGTTTTTAAATTTAATTTTTTTTTATGTTGTAACCATCCTAATGGTTGTGAGGTGTTGTCTCATCATGGTTTTGATTTGCTTCTCTCTACTGTTAAGTGTTACTTTCACATCATTTGTGTATTGTCTTTGGAGAAATGTTTATTCAAGTCCTTGGCTGTTTTAAAATTTAGACATTTGTCTATTTCTTGTTGAGTTGTAGGAGTTCTTTTTCCTTTTTTAAAGATTTTATTTATTTGACACAGAGAGAGAGACAGTAAGAACAGGAACACAATCAGGGGGACTGGGAGAGGGAGAAGCAGGCTTTCCACAGAGAACAGAGCCCAATGTGGAGCTTGATGCCAGGGTCCTGGGCTGAAGGCAAGATACTTAATGACTGCGCCACTTAGGTGCCCCAAGGAGTTCTTTATGTACTCTGGATATATCTCTTATCACAAATATGATTTGTAAATATTTTCTTCCATTCTGGAATTTGCCTTTTCACTCTTTTATTTGTATCCTTTGATGCTAAGAACTTTTTAATTCATGTAGTCTCCTTTGCCTATTTTGCTTTTTTCTTTTTCTATGTTTTTGGTGTCATATCTAAGAAATCATTGCTAAATCCAGTGTTCCCAAGCTTTCTCCCTATTTTTTTTCTAAGAGTTTTTAGTTTTGATTATTCTGCTTAGATTTTTAATCCATTTTGAGTTAATTTTGTATATGTTATTAAGTAAGCGTCCAACTTCATTCTTTTGCATGTGGATATCTAGATTCATCAACAGTATATTGAAGAGATTTTCTTTTCCCTATTAAGTGGTCTTGACACCTTGGTCAGAGATGTTTGAAAAAAATATAAACTTCCCCCCCCCCCCCGGTCTCCCTGTTCTACAGTATTTATCTGTATATCTGTCTTTATGTTAGTACCATGCTGTTTTAATTACTATAGCTTTGTAATATGTATTAAGATTAAGAAGTGTGAAATCTCTAAGTTTGTTCCTCTTTATATTTATTTGTTTTTAGTTTTTTTTTTAAAGATTTTATATATTTATGACAGAGAGAGGGAACACAAGCACATGGGAGCTGGGGAGGGAGAAGCAGGCTTTCCACTGAGCAGGGAGCCCGATATGGGGCTCCATCCCAGGACACTGGGATCATACCTGAGCCAAAGGCAGACACTTAATGACTGTGCCACCAAGGCACCCCTGTTCTTCTTTTTTAGAGATTATTTTACTATTCAGCATCCTTGAGATTCCATGTGAATTATTGGTTGCTTTTTTCTACTTATGCAAAATGCCATTGGGATATTGAAAAAATATTTTTTTTTTAAAAAATTGAAGAATAGTTGACATACAATGTTATAGTAGCTTCAGGTGTATGACATAGTGATTTGGCAATTCTATGCATTGTCATTGGGATTTTGATAGGGATTGTGTTGACTCCATAGATTGCTTTGGTGGTAGTGACAACTTAACAATATTGTCTTTCCATTTATTTTTGCCTGCTTTTATTTATTTCAGCAATTTTTTTAAATTGAAGTATAATTGATATACAATATCCTATTTAATATCCTATTTAAATGTGTACAGAGTGAGACTCAATTTGTTATACAATATGAAGAAATCTCTATGTTAAATGTAGTTACCATCTGTCACCATACAAAATGATTATATTATTGATTATATTCCCTATGCTGTACATTACATTTCAGTGATCTATTTATTCATAAGTGGAAGTTTGTACCTCTTAATCCCCTTCACATATTTCACCTCTCCACCCTAATCCCTCACCCATCTGGTAACTACCAGTTTGTTTCTGGTATCCATGAGTCTGTTTCTATTCTGTATGTTCATTTGTTTTGTTTTTTAGGTTCTACAAATAACTGAAATCATATAGTATTTGTCCTTCTCTGTCTGACTTGCCTCATTTTGTGTAATATGCTCTAGTCATATTCATGTTGTTGCAAATGGCAAAAGTTTATTCTTTTTTATGGCTCAGTAATATTCCATTGTGTGTGTGTATACCCCACACCTTCATCTATCCAGGGACACTTAGGTTGCTTTCATATCTTGGCTATTGTAAATAATGTTGTAATTAACATAGGAATACATATATCTTTTTAAATTGGTGTTTTCATTTTCTTCAGATAAATATCCAGAAGTGGAATTGTTAGATCATGTGGTAATCCTTTTTTCAAAATTTTTGAGAATACTTTAAACTGTTTTCCACAGTGGTTGCACAAATACATTTCTACCAATAGTGTACAAGAGTATACTTTTCTTCACATCCTCTCCAACACTTGTTATTTCTTGTCTTTTGGATAATAGCCAAACTGACAACCATGAGTTGTTTAAAAAAAATTTTTTTTTTTTTAAATTTCTTTTCAGTGTTCCAGAATTCATTGTTTATGTACCATACTCAGTGCTCTGTGCAATATGTGCCCTCCATAATACACACCACCAGGCTCACCCAACCTCTCATTCCCTGCCCCTCCAAAACCCTCCTTCAGAGTCCACAGTCTGTCATGGTTCATCTCTCCCTTCAATTTCCCCCAACTCCCTTCTCTCCATCTCCCCATGTCATCCGTGTTATTCCTTATGTTCTGCAAATAAGCAAAACCATATGATAATTGAATCTCTCTGCTTGACTTATTTCACTCAGCATAATCTCTTCTAGTCCCATCCATGTTGATACAAAAGTTGGGCATCATTGTGGTTTTGAATTAGATTTTCCTGATGGCCAGTGATCTTGAACATCTTTTCATGTGTTTGTTGGCCATGTGTATGTTTTTTGTGAGTAATATATATTCAAGGCCTCTACCCATTTTTTAGCCAAGTTACTTGTTTTTCATATTGAGTTTTATAAGTTCTTCATACATTTTGGATATTAACATCTCTTTGGATGTATGATTTGCAAATATCTTCTCCTATTTGGTAGTTTGCCTTTTTGTTTTGTTGATGGTTTCACTCATTGTGTAAAAGCTTTTTATTTTGATGTTGTTACAGTAGTTTAATTTGGGCTTTTTTTTTTTTTTTTCCTTAGCAGACATATCAAAAAGGATGTTACTGTGGCCAGTGTCAGAAACTACTACCTGCACTCTCTTCTAGTTTTTTTTTTCTTTTTCATAGTTTCAAGTCTCACATTTAAGTCTTTAGAACATTTTTTTAAAAAAGATTTTATTTATTTATTTGGCAGACAGAGAGAGACAGTGAGCGAGGGACACAAGCAGAGGGAGTGGAGGAGGGAGAAGCAGGCTTCCTGCTGAGCAGGGAGCCTGATGTGGGACTCAATCCCAGGATCCTGGGATCATGACATAAATCTAAGGTAGATGCTTCATAACTGAGCCACCCAGGTGTCCCTAGTTCATTTTGAATTTATTTTTGTGTATGGTGTTAGAAAGTGGTCCAGTTTCATTCTTTGGCATGTAGCTATCAGGTATTAACTCTTTTTTAAGTTGTGTAATTCACCTGTGAAATCATCTGGTCCTTGACTTTTTCTTTTCTTTTTTCCTTTTCTTTCTTTCTTCTTCTTCTTCTTCTTCTTCTTCTTCTTCTTCTTCTTCTTCTTCTTCTTCTTTTTTTTTTTTTTTTTTTTTTTTTTTTTTTTTTTTTTTTTTTTTTTTTTTTTTTTTTTTTTTTTTTTTTTTTTTTTTTTTTTTTTTTTTTTTTTTTTTTTTTTTTTTTTTTTTTTTTTTTTTTT
>PJEN01026770.1:0-14099 GCA_004024605.1 Pteronura brasiliensis | reverse complement strand
TTTTTTTTTTAAGATTTTATTTATGTATTTGTCATTTGTATTTATGTATTTTATTTATGTATTTATGTATTTGCCAGTGAGCACAGGCAGACAGAGTGGCAGGCAGAGGCAGAGGGAGAAGCAGACTCCCTGCTGAGCAAGGAGCCCATTGTGGGACTCAATCCCAGGACGCTGAGATCGTGACCTGAGCCGAAGGCAGCCGCTTAACCAACTGTGCCACCCAGGCGTCCCATTGTGGTAAGTTTTTCTGCCTTCTCACTTTATCCAGATAAGAATATATTAAGGAGGGAATAAAAAACTAAAAGTGTGGCAAAGAACGCAGGAAAATGTGCTTTAACCAATTCAGAAGCGACCTCAAATTGTGGGGGGAAGAAAGAGGGTAAAAAGAAGTTCAGGGAAAAAAAATTAAGAAAAGAAAAAATATAAAAAAGAAAATATATATATTAGACTGGTGAATAGAACAGAGTCACCCACTTAATTTTGGGAGTATTTTGGTCCCTTAGAAGAAACTACCTCCCAAAATTTTAAAGAATGACAAAAATATATGTGTGTGTGTGTGCATGTGTGTGCATGTGTGTGTGTGTGTATATATATATACATAGGGTATATGGGTATATAAGGGTATATAAGGTATATATAGGGTATATAAGGGTAAAGAATGAAGGGATGGTATATGAATATAAAGATGAATTTTTTTTTTAAATTTCTAAAAGAGGAGTTGATAAGATAAGTTGGTTGAGAGAATAAAGAAAAAGAAAGTGGAGGGAATTTTCTCAGGCTGGAGACTAGAACAAAGCCCTGTGCTAAATTTAAGGTATGTTTTGATCTATTAGAAGAAGTTTTATCCCAGATTTTTTTTAGAACAAAAAATCCTATGTGTATACTAAAAATAAAGTTAGATACAATGAAGGATAAAATATGACTATAATAATTAACGTTCAAAAAAATATTTTTATGAAAGGTATTGTTAAACTAGTTTAAAAAGTTAAAAGAGGAAACAGTAAATGTTTAAAAAATTTTGCATAAGAAAAAATTAAAATTAAAAAAATTAATTAACTTTGTAAGACTAAAGAATCATAGGGAGAAAGACATGAATTCCATGTTTTGCTTTCTCCTCCTCTGGAATTCCACTGTTCTCTTTGGTAAGTGAACTTGGTTGTCGTTGGATTTCTTGCTGATCTTCTGGGGGAGGGGCTTCTTGTAGTGATTCTCAAGTGTTTTTGCCCGAGGCGGAATTGCACCACACTTAATAGGGGCTGGGCTAAGTAATCCGCTAGGGTTCACTTTCAGGAGCTTTTGTTCCCTGAACGCTTTCTGTTGAGCTCTGGAGGGCCAAGAGCTCAGGGCCCAACTCCTCAGTGCACCCTCGGAGAAAAGTGTGCAATCACTCCCATCTCCCTGGCCTCCAGCCACACTCCAAGCTCACCCAGCCTGTGACCAAGTGTCTCTGTCTCTGACAAACAGTCCTGCCTGGAGTCTTCAAACCCATCAGATCCCTACACTCTTCCATGGGGCTCTCGCTGGACCTTGTGGGGTCACTTCTCACAGAGCAGTGGCCTAACTGCCATGGATTACAGTTTAAGGTAACCCTGAGTTGAGAGCTCACTCCTCAGCTCTGTCTCTGTAGCCGGCTTTACCACAGGCATTAGTGCCTATGATCTCTGCGATACTCAGACACCCCTGATTCTTCTGTGACCCTTCGGGAACTGAGACCATGCTGTCCCCACGTGTGCTTGACCCCAGCTTAGCCTCTGGAGCGATGTCCCTCAGTGGAGCAGACTTTTAAAAGTTCTGATTTTGTGCTCCATTGCTCCACCGCTTGCCTGGAGCCAGCTCCTCACCCCGCGGCCTATCTTCCTTCTTTGGATTCACTTCTCCGCATGTCCTACCTTTCAGAAAGTGGTCGATTTTCTGTTTCTAGAATTGCTGCTCTTCTTCTCTTTGATCTCCTGTTGGAATTGTAGGTGTTCGGAATGGTTTGATAAACTATCTAGCTGAGCTCCTGCTGCCTGGTGTCATCTCAGCCTGCTACTTCTCTGCCCTGGCCAAGTGATTTTTGACAAAGGTTCCAAAACAATTCAATGTGGAAAGGACCATCTTTTCAACAAATGGCCGTGAAATAATTAGATACTAGTATGTTAAAAAAAGAAGACTCTTAACTATTTCTTTACACACAAAATTTAATATTCTCTTTTCTTACTGTTATGATAGTCACCATACAGTACATCATTAGTTTTTGATGTAGTGTTCCATGATTCGTTCTTTGCATATAACACACAGTGCTCCACGCAATCCATGCCCATCTTAATATCCATCATTGGCTCACTCGTCCCCCTACCCTCCTCCCTTCCATAACCCTCAGTTTGCTTCCCAGAGTCCATAGTCCTCTCCAACTCTGATTCTCTACCCCCTTCATTTTTCCCTTCCTTCACTTAATGTCCTCCATGCTATTCCTTATATTCAACAAATAAGTGAAACCATATTGACCTACTCTGACTTATTTCACTCAGCATAATCTCCTTCCTAAAATAATATTACCTAATATTAATATTACTGAACAACACACAAAAATACTAAGAACAAATTAATATGATCAGATGGATCATACTTAAATATAAAATCTGAAATGATAAAGCTTCTAGAAGAAACTGTGGGGGGGCCACAAAACTAAATCCTTTTGGTCTTGGGTTAGCAAACACTTTATAGATAAGGCAGGGGAAACACAATCGATAAAGGAAAACATTGATCCATTGACTTCATGAAGCTTTTTTTTTTTAGTATATGTGCTGCCGAAGTGAGCACGACTTCATGAAGCTTTAAAACTTTTATTCTTCAAAAGATATTGTTAATAAAAAGAAAAGGAAGGTTACCAACTGGGAGACAAAAATTGTCATGTGAAATCTAATGAAGGAATTGGATCGGGGACAACTGCCTGTTTGTGCTAATCATATTTATAATCAGTGGCTTCTTTCAGGCTAAGGTGTCAGAGAGAAGTGATTGCAGCCCGGACCTGAAGGGCGGCAGCCATAAGGCATTTACTGTCTGGCCCTCTAAGAAGAAGTTTGCAATGCCTGAGAGAATATTTAAGAAACTCTAACAACAAAGCAGCAAGAAGATGGACAATCACATTTTTTACATGCATAAAAAAGATTTCATCAGAGCTCCACTGAAGAACATATATTTGCGTCAATGAGAGTTTCCTGATTTCAATACATGCACATTTCCTGATACTATATATATATATATATATATATATATATATATATACACACACACACACACACACACATACATACATACAGTTTCCTGGTTATATATATATATATATATATATATATATATATATATATATATTTAAACTGCTCTGTCCCAATTAGAACAGCTTTATAATATGTTTCAATATCTCTTTTGGGCAAAACTTCCCACCTCGTCTTCTTGTTCAGAACTGCTATGGCTCTCCTTGGCCCAGATGCAAGTTAGAATCACTTTGTCAACTTTCATTAAAAACCCTCTTACAATTATGATTGATTGCTTTCAGTTTGTATATCCATGTGTGCAAATTGACATCTTTCTGATACTGAGTTTTGCCAATCACGGATATGAGGTGTTTAAGGTTGTCTCTGATGACGTTCAGCTCACCAGTTTACAGGGTTTTTTAGTCCCATGATGGGCTTATGCATCCTTACATAGAGCTATCTAGAATACTTTCTGGTGTACAGAATCTTTAAAAATTATTATTACGGGTTTGCGACTTCTGTATAAGAATGTAATTGAGTTTTGAATATTGATCTTCTGTCCATCAAGCTTATCACACTCAGACTAATGTACAGACATTCTCTTCTCTGTAACTCTTACAACATCAATCATCTCACCTAGGTTAGTTTCTACCTTCATTAAAGTTACACATGCACACGCTTCAACAGGCAAATAGTTCTATACTTTGTACATATGAAAACTGGAGTCTCCCAACCTCCCACTATTTTCCACCTCCCAGAGGCAACCATTTCCCACTCCTTTAATTGATAATTTTTAACTGATTCTTTGAGATTCTATACCCAGGTCTCATAGAGCGTGCATATATTTTCTCTTCTTGACTGCTCACCCATGGGCATTATTCACTGACTTTCCACTCTGGATAACGGGGATGCAATGTTCTGTTACTATGGGAACCACACCAGATGTGTGCATTTCTACCCTACCCCCTTCATATTTTAAATTTAGATAATGTCATAGTTAGTGTCCACATTATAATGGCAATAACATTTTGTTTTATACTCAATCATTTTTTCCTTCAAGATTTTATGTAAATTATAGTTAGTTTACATATAGTGTAGGGTTAGTTTCAGGGGTAGAATTTAGTGATTCACCAGTAACATATGACACCCAGTGCTTATTACATCAAGAGTCTCAACTGTGTAACATTCCCAGCTTTTGTGTGTGTTGATCTGCTCATGTGTATTTTGGGTAACCACCACTGTATTCAGGGTACAGAACAATACCATGGTCCCAGAGCTCACCCTTGTGCTAGCCTCTCTTAGTGACAGCCAGCCCACCACCAAACCTCTGGCCCATGCTGATCTGTTTTCTATAACTTCGAGAATATTGTGGAAGCGGAGTCTCACAGTATGGACATTTTGAGAGTGATTTTGTTCACTCCACATAATGCCTTTGGAATCTCACAAGTTGTGCACATGTAAATAAGTTATTTCTTTTTATGGCTGTATAGTATTTCCTGATAGGAATGCACCTGAGTTTGTTCAACGATTCACTTATCACTGGACATTTTGCCTGTTTACAATTTTTTTCCATTATGAAAAAAGCTGCTCTAAACATTTACACAGAGACTGTGTAAAGCCCTGGTCTTCATCTTGCTCAGATAAATGCCTGGGAGAGTGATCTCTGGGACATAAAACCCACTTCCTCTCCGGAAAAAGGAAGAAATTATGCTTTTTGTTGGAGTCAAGCATATACAACTTTTTTTTAAAGATTTTATTTCATTTTTAAGTAATCTCTGCACCAAACTTGGGACACAAACTCACAACCCCAAGAACAAGAGTTAATTGCTTTACCAACTGAGCCAACCATATACCCTCAGCAAATACAACTTCTGAATTCTACACTGCACTGTGCATTAGGGCTACGTTTACTATTCCATCATTAAATGGTTGGAATAGGAAATCATATCTGGAGCCCACCTCATTTGATCCCAAATTTTCTTAGGTCTTGATGAACCCATTTCTTTCTCCAGCTCAGTAGCTCTTAGTGGAAGCTGGTGCAGAATGAGGCCACAAGCCAACCACCCCCAGGTGTCAAGAGCTCAGGAGATGGGACACAGCCCCCAGATGCAGATCCTTCTTGGCCTGGGGCTCCCAAGTGGAGAATCACCATGAAGACCTCAAGATGGTGGGGAGGGGCCCAGGGCAGAAAGCAGAGGCCCCAGGCAGGCAGCAAGCATCATTTCTTCTGGGCCTGTCCACTCTCTCTGAAACATAAAAAGAATTTCTTTCAAATTTTTTCTTGTGATTGAATTCCGGTTTCAAAGTCCTGTGGTCTGAGAAATTACAGGGAATAATCTCAGTCTCTTGGTATTGGTTGAGACCTAATTTGTGACCCAGAATCTGGTCTGTCCTGGAGAAAGTTCCATGTGCACTTGAGAAGAATGAGTATTCTGTTGTTTTAGGGTGGAATGTTCTGTATGTGTCTATGAGGTCCATCTAGTTCAGTGTGTCATTCAAAACTCTTGTTTCTTTGCTGATTTTCTGCTTAGATAGATCTGTCTATTGCTGAGAGTGGAGTATTGAGGTCTCCTACTATTAACGTTTTATCATCAATATGTTTCTTTATTTTGGTTAACAGTTGCCTTTTATAGTTGATTGCTCCCATGTTGGGAGCATAGATATTTACAATTGTTAGATCCCCTTGTTGGATAGACTCTTTAAGAATGATATAGTGTCCTTCTGTATCTCTAACTATGGTCTTTAGCTTAAGATCTAATGGATGAAACCTCCATGTGAGACAGGAATCTGTCAAAATCCTAGAGGAAACATAGGCAGTAACCTCTTCAACATCAGCCACAGCAACTTCTTTCAAGACATGTGTCCAAAGTCAAGGGAAACGAATGAAAATAAACTTCTAGGATTTCACCAAGATAAAAAGTTTCTGCACAGCAAAGGAAACAGTCAACAACATAAAAAAAAAGAGAGAGAGAGAGAGAGAGACACCCCACAGAATGGAAGAAGATATTTGTAAATGACACTATAGATAAAGGGTTGGTATCCAAGATCTCTAAAGAACTTCTCAAACTCAATCCTCAATGAACAAATCATCACATCAAAAAATGGGCAGAAGACATGAATGGACACTCTCCAAATTAGGCATACAAATGGCTAACAAACATATGACAAAATGTTCATCATCATTAGCCACCAGGGAGATTCAAATCAAAACCATATTGAGATACCACCTTACACCAGTTAGAATGGCAAAAACTGACAAGACAAGAAACAACAAATGCTGGATTGGTTGTGGAAAAGGGGGAACCTTCTTACATTGTTGGCGGGAATGCAAGCTGGTACAGTCCCTGTGGAAGACAGTGCGGAGGTTCCTCAAAGTAGAAAATAGAGCTACCCTACAGCCCAGTAAACACTCTACTGGGTATTTATTGCAAAGATACAGATGTAGTGAAAAGAAGGGCTGCATGCACCCCAATCTTCATAGCAGCAATATCCACAATAGCCAAACTGTGGAAAGAGCTGAGATGCCCTTCAAGAGATGAATTGATAAAGAAGATATGGTTCATATGTACAATGGAATATTACTTAACCATCAGTAAGGATGAATACCCAACTTTTTTTTTTAATCAGAAAGTATATATTTTTTATTTCTTTTCAGTGTAACAGTATTCATTGTTTTTGCACCACACCCAGTGCTCCATGCAATACGTGTCCTCCCTAATACCTACCACCTTGTTCCCCCCACTTCCCACTCCTTGCCCCTTCAAGACCCTCAGGTTGTTTTTCAGAGTCCATAGTCTCTCATGGTTCACCTCCCCTTCCAATTTCCCTCAACTTCCTTCTCCTCTCCATCTCCCTATGTCCTCCATGTTATTTATTCTCCTGAAGCTGTTTCAAAAAATTGAAGCAGAAGGAAAACTTCCAGACTCTTTTTATGAAGCCAGCATTACCCTGATCCCCAAACCAGGCAAAGACCCCACCAAAAAGGAGAATTTCAGACCAATACCCAACTTCTGTATCAACATGGACAGGACTGGAGGAGATTATGCTGAGTGAAATAAGTCTGAGAGAATCAACTATCATATGGTTTTCCTTATTTGTGGAACATAAATAATAGCATGGAAGACATTAGGAGAAAGAAGGGGAAAATAAAGGTTGGGGGGTATCAGAGCAGGAGACCAACAATGAGAGACTATAGATGCCAGGAAACAAACCAAGGGTTTTAGAGGGGAGGGGAGTAGGGGGGCACAGATTGCATGGGGCACTGGGTGTTATACGCAAAGGATGAATCATGAAACACAACATCAAAAACTAATGATGTAGTGTATGGTGACTAACATAACATGATAATAATTAAAACACACACACACACACACACACACACACAACCAAAATGGAAGAAGAGGTCCCTAACACCATGTGAGGCCTCTCTGCCTGACGTCTGTTTCACAATCCAGAGCAGATCGCTGCCTCACATCTGTGTCACTGCATTATAGATGCTTCCTTCCTCTTCCATCACCAGAGGGGTGGGCTGTTCCTCCCCACAGAACAGAGGCCCCATCGCCCTAGCACACATATTTGCAGTGAGCAAGACCATCAGGCCTCCACAATGTGGGCCCCTGCCTCTGGACCCTGCCCTCCTCCTCACCTGCTGCTGGCTCTGCTGTGGGGACTCACAGGTGAGCATTGCCTTGAGGGAGACTCCCCTTTCCCTACCTCCTCAACCTCTCTTTACCCATGGGCATTTAGGGCCTCCACATAAACACAGGTGTGCTACCCACACCCTCCACAGAAAGCCAAGGACTGGGTTTCATCTGAGCTTGAAATCAGGGATCTGAGCATTTCCTCTGGGGATCCAATACTTGTAGCTGGTACAAGTATTGTACCAAACCGGCAACCAAAGAATCAATGCTTCAATGGGTAACAATGACAGCTTTGTATATGTTCATTGATCTAATCCTCACAACATCCCTGCCTGAAAGCTCTGACTATACTATTGATCGCAGATGGGGAAACCGAGGCAGAGAGAGCAACCAGCCCAGAGTCACCTACTTAAGTCCCTGGAGCAGCTGGGGTTCATGTCCAACCCAGTGAGCTCCACAGTTCACCCTGTTAACCATGTTATGCTGCCTGGTTCCTCAGTGGAGGCCAAGTGCAGAAATGTCAGAAACACAGAGAGGCAAACAGTAGAAGAGCCATCACGCAGCACACGCAGAGGTCTTCAGAGTTCCACTGTGCTCTGTGTATTCTTAAACTCTTTATTTTTTATTTATTTTTTATTTTTTAATTTTTAATTTTTTATTTATTTTTATTTTTTTTAATCATTTTTTAAATTTATTTTCAGCATAACAGTATTCATTGTTTTTGTACCACACCCAGTGCTCCATGCAATCCTTGCCCTCTCTAATACCCACCACCTGGTTCCCCCAACCTCCCACCTCCCCACCTCTTCAAACCCTTCAGATTGTTTTTCAGAGTCCATAGTCTCTCATTGTTCACCTCCCCTTCCAATTTCCCCCAACTCCCCTCTCCTAACTTCCCATGTCCTTCATGCTATTTGTTATGCTCCACAAATAAGTGAAACCATATGATAATTGACTCTCTCTGCTTGACTTATTTCACTCAGCATAATCTCTTCCAGTCCCGTCCATGTTGCTAACAAAAGTTGGGTATTCATCCTTTCTGATGGAGGCATATTGTTAATGATGTGCTGCATGTTTCCAAGGTGCCAAAATTATTACTGAAGTTTAACATATACTATAATTTCATTTAATCCTCAAACCAATCAATATACTAGCATGCTGGGCCACACTGTACATACACAGGGAATGCATTTACCTCTTTGTATGTGGTCACCTGCGTGCATGCATAGGAATGGGCATAGGGAAAGGTCCACATGTGTCTGTGTGCACACACATGGGATTTTTAAAAACACTTAAAACACTTTGCTTTTTCTCCTCATAATAATTTCACTTCTGCATGAAATGCACATTGGACAGATGTTTGGTTCCCTGTCTCTGAGCTATTCATCCTCTTTTTTAATTCTCTAAACCTACCTCTCACCCCTCACCAAGCTCTCAAGTTAAACAAACTTCTCTCTTGGTAAAATGAGTAGAACCTTGTGCATTGCTACGTTGAAAATGCCTCCATGCTGGATTCAAGTGGGTGAGGAAAGAACGGTCACAAATTCAGAGACTCCTGCCTGTGTGATCTGCATCTGTAATTATATACATTTTCCTATCCCAATCCCAATTATCTGGTGTCCACTGATGCCTCCGTGCCTCCGGAAATCTCATGAGTGATAACCTTCTAAATTCCTGAGCACTCACCATGTGCCACACATACACCTGGAAATGCCTATGTCCATTATCTCATGCAATCTTTGTATCCAAAGTAGACATTCCTCTCACCTCTACCTTGGAGTTAAGAAAAGAAGACACAGGAAGGGCCAAGATCACTGAGTATAAGTGGGAGGGCTAGGATTTGAACCTAGGCAGTCCGATTCTAGATCTCACAGGTCTAATCATTGCTCTTTTCAAACCCTATGACCCCACATCCATCCCATGATATTTCTGCAGATCTTCCAATCAGTGTGGGGAAGGGGGTGGTGTGGTGAAGAACGTTTGTGGTTCGCTTCTCTCAAGTGCTTCTGTATTCTGGGTATATGCAAGTGTTTATTTCCTCCAAGTCATCTATGTGGGAAACTCAGCTTCTGATATACAGTCCTGAGAAATTCTCTGCTGAAAATAGAGTTCGTGGTATCAGAAAGGGGTCACATTGGGCACTCACACATTATACAAATATTAACTATATACCTACTAGGTGACAAGAACAGTTATATTAATGTAGGGCATATTGATGCATAAAAGAGACAAAGTAGTTGCCCTTGCAGAAGTTGTATCATAGTGGAGGAAAGGACAGGAAACTATAGACGCAATAAATCAGTAAGTAACAAAGGATACAGAAAGTGAGGAGCGTTAAGGAAAAAACAGGACAGTACAGCTGGATATGGCAATTGGAGAATGCTAAGGTGGGATGTACTTAAACAGGTAGCCTGGAGCAAAGATTGTAAGAAGGCAGGGGAGTGAGCCATGTGATTTTCTGGGGGAAGAGCCTTCCCAAACAGCATGGGGACAGCATGAGAGCAGAATCCTCTTGCTCTGTTCAAGGATTAGGGGTTTTACTCTGAATGAAATGGTACCTATGCAAGTTTTGAAAACAGAAGTGACACAATCTAAGTTTCAATCTAGCATTTGGTTGAGAATGGAGGACCCCAGGGCATAGAGAGAAGCAGCTAGAGCCCTTAAGAGCTCAGTGCATCCATGAGAACAAGGAAAAGTGGTTTGCAGCAAGACAGCAGCCAGCAGAGAAAAGGGGAAGAGGTCAGACTGGGTGCCTGCAGTAGGGGAGCCATTAGGATGTCCTGGTGCATAGGAATTGAGGTGGGAAGGAAAGGTACCCAAGGGTCAGGACCATAAGCATCTGGGTAAATAAAGGTGCCTCCGCTGGGATGTGCAAGGATGTGTAGGAAACTGAGTTCAGTTTAGGACATGTTAGCTGTGAGAGGTTTACTCCCAGCTAAGAAAAAGGTCGAATGGTGTTTGAACCTACAAAGCATTGCTCAGAGGCAAGGCCTGGGCCAGAAATAGTAATAAGAAGATTATAGATATACAAATGGTAGATTTTTCACCTTTCCTTGGCTCCTCGTGACCACCTGATCCTCTTCCCTCTCCCCTCCCATACACCCTACATGTTTCCCTCCATGGTGCATTCCTGTTTCTTCCCATTTTTCTCCTTGCAGTTCAGTGTCCTGACCCCAGTCTTCTCCAAACTTGAAACCAAAGTACGTATTGTTCTTGGCACACCCAGGACCTGCCTGTAATACCTGCCCTCCTTAGGAGGCATGTTTGGTTGCAAGTACCGCTAAGTGCATGGGTTTTACCAACTCACATGTTGCAAGGGTGAACCACAATTTCCTCCCTGAGGAGTATCAAAGAAATGGAAAAGAACACTGGGTGTACGTGTGATGCACCAGCAGCCTGCTTCTCTGATTTCTGTCCCTGCCCAGTTTTGAAGACACTTAATGTAAGAAGGAAAGAGTTTCTGCTTCTTGCTGTCTCCAGAGACTAGCTAGTCACCAAGGCAGGAAATCCAGCTGCGAATTCAAACCTGCTCTGTGCCACATCACTGAGCCTCTCTGTGTCTTTGTTTCGTTTCCTCGGTTATGATGGGGTGTCCCAATACAGGCTTGGGGGAGGGCCACTCCCGGTGCGCACTCGGTCAGGGAGCTGTTGTGCGTAAACTCGTGAGGAGATGCACAGGATCATGGCAGGATGAGTAGACGACTGCTCTGTTTTCCCTCCAGATGTGGCTGGTGAGGCGAGGCTGCAGGTGATCCAGCCTGACAAGTCAGTGTCTGTCACAGCTGGACAGACAGCCACTCTGCGCTGTACCGTGACCTCCCTGATTCCCACAGGACCGGTTGAGTGGTTCAGGGGGACAGGGCCAGGCCAGGAGTTAATCTTCAGTTTCAAAGGAGGCCACTTCCCCCGAGTAACAAATGCTTCAGACGCCACAAGGAGAAACAACATGGACTTTTCCATCCGCATCAGTAACATCACCCCAGCAGACACCGGAACCTACTACTGTGTGAAGTTCCAGAAAGGGACCCCTGATGTGGAGTTTAAGTCTGGACCAGGCACCCAGGTCACTGTGAGTGGTGAGTACGGCCTGGGACTCCTTTGTCCCCTGGTTGTGACAACCAGTCAATAAGAATGCCCTCCATTGGGTCGCCTGGGTGGCTCAGTGGGTTAAGCCACTGCCTTCGGCTCAGGTCATGATCTCAGAGTCCTGGAATCGAGCCCCGCATCGGGCTCTCTGCTCAGCAGGGAGCCTGCTTCCTCCTCTCTCTCTTCCTGCCTCTCTGCCTGCTTGTGATCTCTCTCTGTCAAATAAATAAATAAAATCTTTAAAAAAAAAAAAAAAAGAATGCCCTCCATTATCTGACCAACAACTAAGAATCAGGCGTTGTGGTGGGTGTCCCTGACTTTAGCAATCCCAACAACACCGGGCGTCCCACTCCTGGCTCTGCCAACTAAGGATGACTGGGAGGCACATCCTGGAGGGCGTTCAGCTCTGTCAGCGAGAGTTCATATTCTAGACTCAGTTGTCGGGACCCCACGTCTTCCATCTGGTGTTGTCCAGTCAACATGTCTGGACACCCGGAGGGACCCCTCCACATAACCACTTAGAGTGAGAAAGTCAGATGGAAAAGGAGGGTGGCTGTCACTGTCAGACTAGAGAAGGTGGGACATTTCCTCTGTTGTGGATGAAACAGCTGGAGGCCACAGGAAGTCCCCCTCAGATGCAATGACCAGTAAGGAGCAATCCCGTTGTAACAGGACCAAAGGAGCTTGGCTCCTTGGTGAGGGAGAGACAGAGACCACCCCGGGGAAGTTTTCTCACAAAGCTGTCTTTATTTTACAGGTAAGGGATCACAGGGAATAATTTCCAAGGCCATAATGCGGAACAGGGGCAAGTAGGCTCTCCATACTAGGGCTGGAGAAGAATATTCAGAGGGGGATTTTTACACAATAATGAGACTGAGGTTACTGTCAGCCACTTTCTGATTCATCTGCTCTTTTCCATCTGAGTTTCTAGTGAGAAATTCCAAGCAAATCTGCTTACATTCCCTTACTCGCCCCTCCGTGCAACCCCGGAAGGAGAAATCTCTCCTATCCCATGTCACAGAGGAGGAGCCACACTTTGCCACAGCCCCACTTGTGTTCAGCTGGCCAGCTGGTTGCGGCTTTCTTGGGGGTCCCCTGTCCCCTGCGCGGACTGCTGCACACGCTCTCTGACCTCAGTGAGATTTGCAGGGAGGCAGCTAGGAGCGGTTGATGCCAACACTCAGACCCATCAGAAATGTCCTTCTTGTGCCCAGATTGGTGGGAAGTCACCTGCCATGGAAGAAAAAGGGGCCTGGAACTGCACCTGTTCCCTGCCTCTGACTCAGTGTTGATCTGTGGTACTTCATGGCTTCCTCTGTGTGAGGAGGAAAAGACACCGCCCTCCACACACTATCAGAAGGGTGTCCGGTTATCCACAGCGCCTCACACGTATCCTGAGCGCTGATGACCACAGTCATGCTCACTGTTCACAAATGTTCCTCTTGTAGCCAAACCCTCTCCCTCCGTGGTGTCGGGCCCCACAACAGGGCCTCACCGGAGCAGACAGTGAACTTCACCTGCAAGTCCCACGGCTTCTCCCCCAGAAACATCACCCTGAGATGGTTCAGAAACGGGAATGAACTGGCAGCCTCCCAGACCAGCGTGGACCCAGAGGGAAACAGAACGTCCTACAGCATCTCCAGCACAACCAGACTGGTGCTGGCCCTGGGGGACATTCGCTCCCAGGTCATCTGCGAGGTGACCCACGTGACCTTACAAGACAAGGGGGCCCTCCTCTTCGTGGGACTGCCAACCTGTCTGAGGTCCTTTGAGGTAGATGCCCCTCCCCCCCAGTCCCAGCCTGGGTCTGGCCCCCAAGTCCCTGAGCATGCCCCTCCCCCGCTTCCTGCCCCAGGACCTCCATTTCCTGGATCTGACCCCTGGCAGACCCTCCAGATCACCTGCACCTAGATGTGCCGTCACCTCCTACTGTTTCCGTGGCCGCCATTGGGTGAACGCCTACCATGTGCCAATTACTGCGCTCGGTAGTTTCCCTTACTTTACCATAGCAATCCCAATTATTGAGCACCTGCTGTACTCCATGCCACTGTGTGCTTGGTGAGGTCATTTGTTTTGCTACAGTTATTCTATTCAAACTGTATGCGTGGGGTTGAGAATCTTGATTTCAGTCAGTCTT
>PJEN01026769.1:0-14111 GCA_004024605.1 Pteronura brasiliensis | reverse complement strand
GCATAATACTTGGAAGGGGAGATGAACCATGAGAGACTATGGACTCTGAAAAACAATCTGAGGGTTTTGAAGGGGCGGGGGGTGGGTGGTTGGGGGAATCTAGTGGTGGGTATTATGTAGGGCATGTATTGCATGGAGCACTGGGTGTGGTGCATAAACAAAGAATTCGGTACACTGAAAAGAAATTTTAAAAAATTTTAAAAATTAAAAAAAAAAAAGATTGGCCTGTGTCCTTGTAAGGTGGGTCATTCAGTTGACTCTGTATTTTGGGGGGTTTTGTGTGTCTTCAGTCTGGCGAAATCTTTCAGGAGCCTTCTGTGCTATACTGGGAGTTGACATCACTGCAACATTTTCTTTTGTTCTTTTCTTTTTAATTTGTTCTCTCTCTCTCTCTCTCTCTTTTTTTTTTTTTTCCAGCCAAAAGTCTTCTTGGCCCCTGTGGCATGGATTCCATTGTTTTCCAGTCTTAGTGCTACTGATGTTTGGTGAGGCTGGGTAGTGGGGTTTTTTTTGGTAGGGAGTGGTCTTATGCATTATACTGTTACCAACTAGTACCACCATCACCTTCTTCCTGTGGTGCCTCTCATCTGTGACAACCAAAAATGACTCCTGACATTGCCAAATGTCCATGGGGGGAGAAATTGACCCCGTTGAGAACCTATCGCATGGAATATGTTGACCCCTAAATGCATAGGTAATTTTTCTCTTTGGACTTTATTCTCTTTTTTTTCCTTCCTTCCTTCCTTCCTTCCTTCCTTCCTTCCTTCCTTCCTTCCTTCCTTCCTACTTTCTTCCTTTTCTTTCTCTTTCTTTTCTTTCTCTTTCTCACTTTCTCTGTCTCTTGATTTCCTTTCACTCTCTTTCTTTCTCTTTGTCTCTCTCTTTCTCACTTTGTCTCTTGCTTTCCTCTCTTTCTTTCTTTTCTTTCTCATTATCCTTCCTTCCCTTCCTTCCTCCTTCCCTCCCTCCTTTCTTTTCTTTTCTTTTCCTTTTTCTTTCTTTCTTTCTCTCTTTCTTTGTTTCTTTGTTTCTTTCTTTCTTTCTTGGTCAGTTTCTTTCATTTGCATTAAGACACTGTCCTCAGCTTTAAGACGTCTGACTCCATAACGCACACGCGACTTCTGTTGGCAAAAACGCTGGCCTTAACTGCTTTGTTTACCAGAGAACTGCCAACGAGTTCTGTGACATTGTGGATGCTTCCCGTTTTGCCATGGCAACCCAAGGCCCTTCTTGTTGAACAATCTGTATGCCCTGGATGTCCACAAAGCAGCCCGGGCATCAGTTCAGAAGGAAGTAGCCAAAAGCTCAATGCGAGGTTGACAAAAGGTTTCCTCTCCTTGTCCCTTTTGTGTTGCTGCATTTTCTTTATTGATAGAGGATTCATCTAGGTTTTTTAGGTGACTTACTGGAAATTGGCGGATCCAACTGCAAGGCAATGGAAAGTATTTTAGGGAGCACCGTCAAGCCAGGTTCCACATCAGGGAACTTATTATATTATATTATGTAAGGAGAGAGAACACTTGCACTTATGTAGCTGTCCTTCTTGTCACCCAGTGGGAGCGAATACATTCCACTCCCAGCTGTCAGCCAGTTTCCGGATTGGGCGTGGAGATTTGATTTTCTTTCTTCTGAGTCCTGGAGGTTCTGGACAACTGCAGCCCACTAAGGTTTTTATTGTCCTGAATGCTCATAAGCATTGAGACTGAAGGGAAGAAAGGTGACCCCTGTGGGTTGATGATGATTTACAAGGCAAGCCGCAGCCCTTGGACGTGGTAGATTTGGACATGATCGGTTTGCTAAGACTCCATTGGAACACATCTCTCCTATTAAACAAGAGACCCTGCAAACATTCTTCAGGACAGGAGTCACAAGAGGCTACTCTTGGCAGAGATGAAATTCATCCCAATTGCACTCCGATGGAAGCTTTATATTCATGACCATGGTTCATGTCAATTCCTACATCAATTTAAACTTCTATCAAGGCAAAATCATCAAGATCAGGAAAGACCCTCTCTGCAAAGCTGCAGGTTGGAAATCATTGCTCATTTTACAATTCCAGCAAGCTTCTCCGTTAGGGTAGGCAAGCTTCATGGGCAAAAGTATATTCTTATCTGTCTTCCTTCTTATAGTAGTTCTCCCTTATTTTTAATGTAGAGCTCCTTATGCCACTGGGACAGGCCTTTTTTAATGAGACATTTCAGCATTAAATAAATACCATCACTACCATTCACACTTGTCACGTGGTAACAATTTAAGATCAACAGATTGGACTGAAATATATATTGATGGAGAAATGGGATTGAGAGAGTGTTTGATTCACATCACAAAGTCATGGGCTATCTCATTCTTATTTACATAGTAGATGTGGGTTCTGGCTCCAGTGTTAACCAGTTGTGTGAACAAGATTAAGTGTTTGTTCTTCAGGTCCAGGACATAGCTCCTTCAGGTCCAGGATGGTCTGACAGTTAATTTTTTGTGTCAACATGACTGAACTAAGGGATACTCAGAGAGCTGGTGACACTACTTCTGGGTATGTCTGCAAGGGTGTTTCTGGAAGAGATTAAGATTGGAATCCATAGACTGAAGGAAACATGTGTCCTGCACCAATGGGAGTGGTCATCACCCAATGCATTGAGGACCTGGGTAGGACACAAAGGCAAAGAAGACCAAATTCATTCCCTCTGTTGAGCTGAGACACCCATGTGCTCCTGCCCTTGGATACCAACGCTCGGGGTTCTCAGGCCTTAGGATTCGGACTGAAGTACACTGCCTAGGGTCTTAGTCATTCAGGCTGCTCTAACAAAATAGTACAAACTGGGTATAAGTAACAAAATTTTTATTTCTCAGTTGTGGGAGTTCCAAGTCCAAGCATGATGGAGTTCTGCTGAGAGCCCTCTTGTAGTGCATGGCTTGAGCCTTCATGCTGTATTCTCATGTGGCAGAGGGGTGAGGGGGCTCTGTAAGTTCTCTTTGATAAGGACACAAATCCCACACATGAGGGCTCTGTCCTCAGGACCTAATCACCTCCCAAAGATCACACCTCCTAATCTATCACATTGGTGGTTAGGATTTCAATATATGAATTTCCTACGTTGAGACCATAGCACCTGGTTCTCCAGCTTGCAGATGGCAGATCATGGGACTTCCCTGCCTCCATCACTATGTGGGCGAATTCCTATAATAAATCTATCTATCCATCCATCCATCCACCCTCCCACCCACCTATCCACTCCTCCATGCACCCACACCTCCATCTCTCCTATTTGTTCTACTTCTCTGGCCAACCCTGACTAATACAGAAGGGGTAAAGCCAGTACTAAGCCCATATGGTTGTCTGGACAACTCAAAAGTCCATACAAAGTGCTAAGGAAGGCTTAGCACATGGTACGGGTGATGTGGTATAAACTCTGTGGAACGAACATTATTCCTGCAGAGCCCTATTGTTTCCTCCTTCCTATCTTCCCCTCTACAATGGCGTAAAAGACCTGGGACTAGGCTATTCTGTAGGGGACCTACATGCATGGTTTTCCCAATAAGCACCATACCAAGTGTCTGGTCATTATCTGGTTCCCACCAAGAATGGACTCCTGACATCCTTCCACATTCGCAATCCTCTCAACACTTTTTCTGGCACAGTCATGGACCCGTGGCCCATTTCTTCTACTCATGTGAGTTCCCAAACTCTCAATGCCAATCGGACTCCTGTTTCTCTGGCTTTGAGCCCATGCTTCCCTCATCGATTACAGTTCATTCCAGGCCACTCTGGAGAGCGTGCTTGCATAGGGCAGGTAGGCGTATTGTCTACCTTCTCCACTCCTGAATTTCTAATCCTTAGAAAAGAATGTGTTGCAAGGCAGGTACTCATAAAGATCTGTGAGGGGACTAATGAGCTATGTTATTCCATGGATCACTTCAAGATCCTCAAGACAGTTACACCTGTCTGACCCATGAGTCTATCCTCAGACTGACTGTGAAAAACACTCTCATGGGACTTCCCCTAGAGGAGTGGGATTGAGATGCCGATGGGTCTGGAATAAAGAGAGCCACGTATCATGGTGCCCATGTTGCTTCCTTTTCCTGGCAGAAGTGATAACAGAATTTCTGCAGAAGGTCAGTGATGATCACATTAAAAAGATGGGGTCTTTTTAATACCCATCTTCTCAGGATGGATGAGTAGTCCTGGTGTGTTCCTTATGAGCAAAATGAAAAACGGGCATAAAGCCCATAAAACTGCATAAAGCCATTCTTCCTGCCCCTAGGATAAGGAAAGCTTGGTCCAATGGTCTAAGTATGACTCAATGTCCATTATGAAAAGTTCTATTTTTAACCATTTTTTGTACAATTAAATTTTCCACTGAAAATGTCATGGTCACACCATTGAGGAATCTCTTGATTCAGAAAACATTAAAATTAAACCAGTGGGGCTTGAAAGCACTGTATACTGTTCTACCTTCATTTCCAATATAATGAATATGTTTAATATTTTCTCCCTTTTGGCTCAAAATAGAACTTTGAAAAATGTCATATATGAGAAAGATCATGGGGAGGGAGATAGGGAAATGGAAAGAATGAGGGATGTTCTCAAAATAGAAGACAAACATCCTTGAAAGAAGGAAACAAATGATAGCAAAAAGAAATAAATTTCAAAATATGTAAAATGCATCCTTAAAACAGCAGAAGAAAGAACCAACCTGAGAACAATTTTTTTAGAATACCATTTTCCAAAGTAATGTTTCTTATTATAAAAATAATGCTCACTCATTACAAAACACTCAGCAAACAAAGAAAAGTACACAAAGGGAATAAAGATCATTCAAAGGCCACCCTAGAGAGAAAAACGTTTTAATGCTTTTGGGTATTTCTTCCAAGTCCTTTTTATATTCCTTATTTTTACAAAATGGGGGCATATACAATAACGGTTTTAGATTCTCCTTTTTTTAAAATTTATTATTATGTTGTGAGCATTTTCCCATGTAAAATAGTATTTGAAAACATGATTTTATTAGTTATATTGGAGTCAATAAAGTAGAACTCACAGGCCAAATATTGACCACCACCTGTTTACACATAGCCCACATGTTAAGGGTAGTTTTCATACTGAAATAGAATGTCTTGAAAAGCCAGAAAAACTGTTCATGACACATGAAAATGATATGAAATTAACCTTTCAGTGTCCATAAATAAAGTCTTATTGGAACAGAGCCATGACGTTCACTTATGTATTAACTATGGACTCTTATGCCACACAATGGCAATTAAGTAATTGTAATGGAGACTATATGGTCCTCAAAGCATAAAATGTTCATTATTTGGCTTCTTACAGAAAGAGTTTGCTGATCCCTGATCTACACAATTATATAACCTCCGCATATATCATAATTTATATATTTTATCATGTTTATACATTTTATAATCATTTCCCTGCTACTGACCATCATGGAGTTTCTCCTTGCTATTTTAGGTAATTTGGTTATGAATTTTCTTGACCTAAATTATGGTTGACGTCTCTGAATATTTTTCTGGGTAATTAATTATGGGCCAAGGGTCATGGCTATTTTTATACCTCTTCATGTATTGTCCTCCAGAAAGGCAGAAAGGGTATATCCTGTTCATGGCCAATGGTGCTTAGAAAAGAATGGGGGCTCTGAATTGGCACCATGATGTTTCCTCCATAGAGCTCTATCATTTCCAACCACAAATAGGAAATTATTAGCTGTCTTTATCTCTCTACAATTCTTACAATCCTTTTTCATGATATTGATAGCTAGAAAATGATCTACATCTACCTGTTCCGTGCACCCAGAGGGCTGCAAAACTTCCATCTTAACACCCAGTGGGCATTATAACCCGTAAAATAACCCATATGTTTGTTTGACCTCTGGAAAGCAATCAATCCAGGCAGGCATCAGAAAATAGAATTGTAACAACAGAGAGATCCCCGCTAAGGCAATGGGGCTGACAGATTGACGAGGCAAACTGCTCATAGAGCAGAATGCAAGGCAGATGGCTCCTCATCCTAGGCTGGGCAACCAGAATTATAAGCAATTATAAAGAATTCAAATTTCAGTGCAAGTCAACGATTTGCACTCCATCTAATGGAATGTCAGAAACAAAGGGAACTAGATACCACCATAGTTTGGTTCATTAATTTGACAGGTGAAAATGGTGTGGTGGTCATTTGCGTTATTTCTGTTAGTTTCCCCTTGTGTTACTGGGGGTTCACTTTTATATTACTTTGTAAGATCTCTTTATACTTTAAGAAGATAAATGTTTTGTATCCTAAGTACAATTCATGGAAGACTTCTATGCATTTCTTATGAGTTTTTGATATGTATGACTCATAAGTGGAGAACATTGGATTAAGGGAGGTTAAGCGAGGCTGTTTAATGGAAGATTTCTCTAAGCCTTTAATATGATAAGGTGAACTTTGAATCAACAGGTGGGAAAGTAAAATGTGGCATTTGCTAAAATTATTCACAATGGGCAATGATGTTTACTAAGCATCTTTCAGTATATGTGTTAACCTTTTTTGTAGCTAAATTTTGGGAATCTGTAGTAGGAAGTATACAGAATATTCCAAAAAATATTGAATTCTACTGAAAAACAAAAAACATTCCTTAGAAATATTAATAAAATGGATGAATACAAAATAAATATAATAACACAACAGTTTTCCTAAGTACAAAAAACAACTAGTTTTAAAATATTATCTAAAAAGGGCCTATCCCAGTAGAAATTAAAACAAACAAAAAAAAATCTAGACATAACCTTAAAAGGAAACATTTAAAACCTATCTAGAATAATTTAAAAAACTTCACTAAACAATATAAAATAAGGCCTGTATAAACAAAAAAAATCATGTTTCAGGATTCAAAGTATGAATACTTTAATTATTTCCACTTTGAAAAAAATTCCAAATATGTTGTAGATTTATATAATGACAGTAGAAACCTTCAATAGATATTTTCAGGAATGATTAATTTTTTTTCTAAAATTCATCTGAAATTAATGAGCAATCTTATTCATTAAGGCCTTCAAAAATTAGCAAGACAAGACTAAGGAGACATAGCAAAATATTTTATGTATGAGGACCATATAAGATTCACACAGATGCAGCCAAGAAGAGATACCAGACTCTTTCTTTGTCCATACTATGTGAGAGATCACAAATGGCAAAGTCTCCACAGGATGAGGTACAAGGGGCTAAAAAAAAATCCAAAAAAAAATAATGGCTGAAAATTTCTCCAGTTTGAAAAGAGACATAAACCTACTGATTCAAGAAGCTGAATGAACACGAAAGGGGATGAACTCCATTAAATCCATACCAAGATATCTTAATTAAACTTCTGAAAGTAAGCTAAACATGAAGGAAGAAAAACCCTGAAAGCAGCCATGCACACACACACACACACACACACACACTAAAAAATTTAGAAACACCCCTGAAAAACAAAAAAGCAACTTATCCATGGGGTGAAAAAAAATCAAATGACAGCAAATCTCTCACCAGAAACCACAGAGGTCTCAACTTGAAAGTGGCATAATATTTTTCAGATGATTAAAGGAAAAACAACAACAACAACACCAAAAACCTGTCAATGCAGAATTCTATATTCAGTGAAAATATCCTTCAGGAATAAAAGGGTAATTGAGACTTTCTCAGATGAAGGAAATCTAAAATAATTTGTCAATAGTAGGCCTACAACAAAAAACTGCTAAAAGAAATTCTCTAAATAAATGGGAAATTGTAAAAGAAGAAATCTTAGGATATCAGGAAGGAAATAATACAATATGCAAAAATATGAGTAAGTGTGTGTGTGTGTGTGTGTGTGTGTGTGTGTGTGTGTGTGTGTGTTTTCCCCTTGAGTTTTCTAAATTATATTTGAGGGTAGAAGCAAAAACCAGAATAATGTCTGATGTCCTTCTTAGCATCTGCTGAAAAAATACTTGAGATAATTATAAAAGGGAGGACAAGGAAGACAAAGTTTGTCTACTTCACTAAATCTGATAAAATGGTGACATCAGTACACTGTGATAGTTATGAATATATAATATCTAGAGAAACCAGCAAAAAATTATACAGAGAGACATACTAAAATCAAAATGAGTTTCTAAAATAAAGCCCAAGTATCCCACAGGAAGGCAGAAATAGAAAACAGAGAAATGAAAAACAGATAAGAAAAAAGTGGCATAATTAAGCAATAACATATCAAAAATTATATTAAATGTAAATGGTCTAAATACATCAATTTAAGACAGACTGGCATCCATCCATGATAAATATCTCAGAAAAGTAGAAATAGAGGGAAACTTTTCCAACTGCATAAAGGACAGCTATATACTTGCAGCTAACAGGATACTTAATGGTGCAAACCTGAATGTTTTTCCCTAAAATAGAGAAAAGGCAAAAATGCACACTCTCATCATCTTACCCAACTTACTCCTGGAAGTTCTAGTTAGTGCAATAAGAAAGTAAAAGGCAGATAGATCAGAAAGGAAGAAATAAAACGATTCTTAGGCGTGACACCAAAAGCAAGAGCCATAAAAGAAATCATTGATAAATGAGTCTTGGCCAAACTATAAAACTTTGGTTTTGTGAAAGATCTTGTTAAAGGGTAAAAAGACAAGCTATAGAATGGGGAAAATATCCTTAAATTATATAAGACAAAACCCTTGTATCTAGAAGATATAAAGAACCCCAAAACACAACAGTGAAAAGTACACAATCCAATGAGACTAAGTTCAGGAAACATACAAGGACATTTCACTGAAGAAGAGATACCTATGGCAAATAAGAACATGAAAAAAATGTTCAACTTTATTAGCTATTCCAGAAATGCAAATTAAAACCATAATGAGGGGGGCCTGGCTGGCCCAGATGGTAGATCATGCAACCTTAATCACACGGTCATGAGTTCAAACTGCACATTGGGCATAGAGCTTACTTTAAAAATAAATAAATAAGCAAAAGGATATTAGTTTGATTAAAAAAAAAAAAAAACAAGAACAAAACAAAAGCCACAATGAAATATCACTACACAGCTGTCAAATGGCTAAAATAAAAAATACCAACAATGTCAAATGCTGGCAAAGATGCAGAGAAATTGAATCACTCCTATATTGCTGGTGGGGGATTGAAAATAGTACAACTACTCTGGGAAACAGTCGGTCGGCTTCTCAAGTAACTGAACATACAACTAACATACAACCAGAAATGGCACTTCTGGACATTTATCCCAGAGAAATGTAAAGACATATAAACAGCTGTATGTAAATATTTATAGCAGCTTTATTTGTAATAGTTAAAAAACTAGAAGGGCACCTGGTGTGCTCAGAGTACAGCATGTGACCCTAGATCTCAGAGTTGTGAGTTTGAGGTTCACACTGGGTATAGCTATTACTTAATTTTTTTTTTTTTAAAGGCAAAAGCTAGAAACAACCCAGATTTCCTTTAGTGGGTGAATGGCTAAGAAACTGTGGAATGTCTATACCCTGGAACTCTACTCAGAAATACAAACAAAACAAACTAGGAATCCAGGCAACAACCTTATGCATCTCCAGAAAATTATTCTGAATGAGAGACGCCAATCCCAAAGCTTATGATTCTACCTAGATAATGTTCTGGAAATTATAGTAATGAAGAAATGGGAAAATACATTAGTGGTTGCCAGAGGTTAAGGAAAGGGAGGGGGCAGGTGGGGAATGGATGTGGCTAACAAGAGATATCTTGGCAGTGATAGAAATACAATATATCTTGACTGTATCAATGTCCATATCCTGGTTGTGATGTACTACACTTTTGCAAAATATTACTATTGTAGGACTCTGAATACATGTATATGTGACATCTCTATTATTTCTCAAAAATCTAGGTCTATAAGTATCTAAAAATAACATGTTTAATTAGAATAAAAAGGAATAAATCTGTTTTCAAAAATAGCAACAAAGAAGAGCCTTTAACTGGATGGAAGCACACGCATGATATGTTCGTTAAAATAATATATGCCTTGGGGCACCTAGGTGGCTCAATCAGTTGGGTGTCCCACTCTTGATTTCGGCCCAGGTCATGATCTCGGGGTTGTGAGATTGAGTCCTGTGTGTGCCTCTGTACTCAGTGGAGAGTCTGTTTGAGAGCCTCCATCTCCCCCTACCCCATGTCCTGCTCCACACACTCCTTCTCTCTCAAATAAATATAAATATATCTCAAAAAAATAAAATGGCATATGCCATTTGAAAAATAGCCAGAAGATATAAAAATTTCATCGAGAATTTGTGAGATTTTTCTTCACTTAACTTTGCCTTTTCCATAGAAATATTACATTTGAAACTAGAAAAAATATACTCCAATGGCCCAGCGCTGGAAGGTTGTGGAATAGGTATTTAGTGAACCTGGATCTGGTCAGCAAGGATGTGTGTTGGGTCATTGATAACAAACTCAAAACCAAGTGCCGTGACACCTTACCATGCACCTGCCAGAGAAAGGGCTGATTGGTATTGGTCCTTCCACATGTCTAAATTCTTGCTTTATTATGGAACTAGTTCGTTGATGAGGCCCTGCATTGTCCTGAATGAAGACATCACAGGAGGGGAGTGACTTTCTGTTTTACTTTTCTCATGAGTTGGTGGTGAATGTGGAGCACACAGGCGGACAGAAATAATAGCCCATTTTAATGGGCTGACCTTGCTCCTAATGAAGATGGGATGAAGCCACTTCACCCTTAATAGCAGCTGCCTTTTTCCCACCTTGGAGTATAGGGCTATAGTCATTTCATGTAGAGCCACGAAGCACAGATGGGCTCAGAACCATCTTCCATGGCACAGCTCTGGAGTGCATTAGAAATCACTCAAATATCTTGGAAGCTCTCTTTAATCATGTCATGCACTTTTATTTTTAAAGATTTTATTTATTTATTTGAAGGAGAGAGAGAATGAGAGAGAAAGCATGAGAGGGGAGAGGTCAGAGGGAGAAGGAGACTCCCCACCGAGCAGGGAGACCAATGTGGGACTTGAGCTCAGGACTCCAGGATCATGACCTGAGCCAAAGGCAGTTGCCTAACCAACTGAGCTACCCAGGAGCCCCTGGAGTGGACTTCTTGAGCAATGACAAAGGTGATGTGCATTCTTTGGGCTTAAGTTTCTAAGCAACTTTGCTTTGAACCTCTCTCCATCGGTACCTTGGAGACTCTTCAACCTAGGAGTTGTCAGGTGTGAATGGGCCTCACTGGACTGCACTTCCCATTTTACACCACATCCAGCCCCTATCCTCTATCTGAAAAACTCACCCATCAGACAAGCTGCATCTGAGAGACCTCTGAGACACTGTTAGATTTGATCACTTGAAATTGTCATTTGTACAAGTCAAGAATAACTAAGTGTTGGCAAATTCATGGGCTTCATCACCGGAGGTTCTCCACCTGGGGCAATTTTGCCCTCCCTGGGGATGCCTGGCAGTGTTTGGACCCCTCTTGGGTTGTCACTAATGGGAAGACATGGTACTAGAATTCATCAGACTGAGGTCAAGGACACTGCTAAATATCTCACAATGCAAAGAATAGTCAAGCCTTGCACCCCCCCCCCACAACAGAGACTCACCCAGCCCCAAATTTCAAAGGGTCACAGTGGAGACATCCTGCTATAGTTCATGGAATCACCCAATGGCCAAATGGCAATCCATGGGCCAAAGGGAACCCTTGCAAATTGTTTTGTTTGTTCTCTGCATTGTCCTAAACTAAATGGTAGTTCGATGGATAGTACCATCGGCTGAACCTCCATTGTTAAAGTGAACCTACTCACCTCTTTACACCACCTGCCTGGCTCATGGACACATCTGACTTTGTAAACCTCTGGTGTTGAAGAACCATATACTAAATCCGTGATTCTCAAACAGTAGTGATTCTGCATTCCCATTTCCCTCTTCCCATCCTAGACACACTTAGCAATGTCTGAAGACGGTCTTGGTTGTCACAACTGGAGAAATGCGTGGTGGTGGTCAGTGATGCTATTGGGATCTCATGTGTAGAGGCCAAGGACACTGATCCTCATCCTGTAATGCATAGGGCATCCCCAACAAAAAAAATCTTCTACTGCAAATGTCAGTAGTGCCAAGGTGGAGAAACTCTGTTTCTAGCAATATGATGTAGGATTTAAGAACATGTACTCAAAACCACACTCCCTGGTTCTAATGGCTTTAGTACTTGCTTGTTGTGTCTGCTTGAGTAGATTTGTTAAAATGGTGATAATGTTGACTTCTGCCTCAGGTTTGTAGAAAGGATTGAGTACATAATTACAGGTTATTTCCTTTGAATGGTGCTGGGTACATTGATGTTGGCTATTATTACCTTTAGAATTCTCTTTGAGGTAAAAATTGCAAGATCTAATCATTGGCAGAAAATTCATCAAAAGCATGTAGATTGCTGGAATTAATTTGAGATTCTGGTTTTTGCTTTTTTTTTTTCCCCCTCCCCAGTAGAGATCATTCCATTTTAACCAATATGCACTCACGTTGACTTAATGGAATAATTCTGAACAGGAAGTTGACAATGGCAGAACATCATTGTACAAGTTCTACCGGGAGAAAGCTAACTCTTCACAGGTAAGCAATGACTTTTTGTGGGTTGGGTGTGGGTTTTTTTTTTTTTTCTGTATTGTTTGTTTTCATCCCAGAGAAGTGGCCACCCTCTTGAAATCAGGACAGGCTACACTTCATGGAACATCAAATACTGAAGTACAGTACCACATTTTTCTACTAGAGAAAAAGATCTACTTAGACGAGCGCAGAGCTTGAGCTGTCACATTCTCATCCTCATACTCCTAAGAATGGGTCTTGAACAGGGTATAAAGGCATGCTTCCATTTCATGAGTGTCCCAGAACGTCTAGGTTACTCCTCCTACCTGATCCCCTGTAGTTTGTCAAAGATAAGCCATCCTTGAGGGGTTCCAGCTTGATTTGTACATGTAAAAAGGCAAAGATTATGCAGAAATTATTTGGATTAGAAACAAAGGAGACAGCTGGTAAATAAGCAGGTCAGTTTTTCTCATTAAGGTGTGGGGAAAACAGTCGGCTGCGTCCTGAATGCCCTGCTCACCTTCAGCCGGGAAGGCTGAACAATCTTATCAGGTAAGGTCATTCCGCATGGCAGGTCTGCAACGCCTGTCTCGCCCTTCATTAATCCACAGGGGCAGGCGTGAGGGAACCTGTGACTCTTTATCCCCGAAACACCGGCGGAAACAAGACAGGCTGTCAGGAGTCTCCATTTCAATTCCACAACTCAAAAACAGAAACCAGGATGATTTTTCTCCTCTCTCGTCTGCTTCTTGCTGATGTTGTCAGGGAGGCTTTCATGTGATCACCTGTTGTTGTGTGTGTGTCTCTTTCATTGTCTGAGTCTTACCGTATTTGAGAAAATTGCAAAGGTTTGCGATCATGGCAGCATTTTCTGGTGGCTTGGAGGGCTGGTTTATAGAACCATCACAAACTCATTGAGTCTGTTGGGCAGGATTCCGGGTGAGCCTGGCAGCCGGGCTCCTGGCCAGAGTTAAATAAATAGCAGTTGTGATGGCCAGAGAGTACCAAGATGAGGAAACCGTTTTTCAGCATTCGCTGGGGTCCCTTTCACCTGCGGAACCCAAGCAATTGAAAAGGAAGATAAATTAGAGGCACCTTGTGTTCTACAGATGGTTTCCAAAGCCCTACAGTCTGCCTTGGGCATGACAAACTTAAAGGACATGTGACTGAGGGATGGAGATACATTCTTTCCCATGGTATGGGTTCTATTTTGATGGTGTGTTTCCCCCTTTCTGGGTCTTGATCTTGGCAAAATGGAGCTGTCTCCTATGAAGGGAGATGAAAGAGCTCAAGCAAATTCTGAATTTCTATCCCTACTTCCCATCACAGGGTATTAAGAAGACCTGGGAATTTTACTATTAGGTGACGGGGTGTGGACCTATTCTTATTGATTTTGAGGGGGGGTTCTCTGAACCTCCTGGATTTTGACGCTTGTTCCCTTTGCCATATTGGGGAAATTCTCTCCAATAATTCTTTCCAATATACCTTCTGCTCCCCTCTCTCTTTCTTCTTCTTCTGGAATCCCAATTATTCTAATGTTGTTTCG
>PJEN01026768.1:0-14103 GCA_004024605.1 Pteronura brasiliensis | reverse complement strand
GTTTGTCCTGGAAGCTTTTAATCTCTCCTTCTATTTTCAATGATAGCCTAGCTGGATATAGTATTCTTGGCCGCATGTTTTTCTCGTTTAGTGCTCTGAATATATCATGCCAGCTCTTTCTGGCCTGCCAGGTCTCTGTGGATAAGTCTGCTGCCAATCTAATATTTTTACCATTGTATGTTACAGACTTCTTTTCCCGAATTGCTTTCAGGATTTTCTCTTTGTCACTAAGACTTGTAAATTTTACTATTAGGTGACGGGGTGTGGACCTATTCTTATAGACTTTGAGGGGAGTTTTCTGAACCTTCTGGATTTTGATGCTTGTTCCCTTTGCCATATTGGGGAAATTCTCTCCAATAATTCTTTCCAATATACCTTCTGCTCCCCCCTCTCTTTCTTCTTCTTCTGGAATCCCAATTATTCTAATGTTGTTTTGTCTTATGGTGTCACTTGTCTCTCGAATTCACCTTCATTGTCCAGTAGCTGTTTGTCCCTCTTTTGCTCAGCTTCTTTATTCTCTGTCATTTGGTCTTCTGTATCACTAATTCTTTCTTCTGCCTCATTTATCCTAGCAGTGAGAGCCTCCATTTTTTGATTGCACCTCATTAATAGCTTTTTTAATTTCAACTTGGTTAGATTTTAGTTCTTTAATTTCTTCAGAAAGGGCTTTTACTTCTCCAGACAGGGTTTCTCTAATATCTTCCATGCCTTTTTCGAGCTCGGCTAGAACCTTGAGAATTGTCGTTCTGAACTCTAGATCTGACATATTACCAATGTTTGTATTGATTATGTTCCTAGCCTTCAGTACTGCCTCTTGTTCTTTTTTTTGTGGTGAATTTTTCTGCCTTGTCATTTTGTCCAGATAAGAGTATATGAAGGAGCAAGTAAAATACTAAAAGGGTGGCAAAGACCCCAGGAAAATACACTTTAACCAAATCAGAAGACCCCAAATTGTGGGGGAGAGAAAGGTGATAAAAAGAGGTTCAGAACAAAAAATGAACAATTAAATAAGAAAAAAGAAAGAAAAAATATAAAAAAGAAAAAAAATATATATATATATTAGATAAACTAGTTAAAAAACGTTAAAAAAGAAAAGGGTAAAAGTTAAAAAAATTACCAGAAGAAGAAAAAAAAAATTAAATTAACTGCAAGACTAAAGAATCATGGGGAGAAAGCCATGAGTTCCGTGCTTTGCTTTCTCCTCCTCTGGAACTTTGCTGCTCTCCTTGGTATTGAACCTGCACTCCTTGGTAGGTGAACTTGGTACTGGCTGGATTTCTTGTTGATCCTCTGGGGGAGGGGCCTGTTGTAGTGATTCTCAAGTGTATGAGACAAAAATTGATGTTAGGTTGGGAGAAGGTCTAAAGAAACTCTGCCTAGAGTTGGAAGTCCATTGACGTAGGCTGAGTGATGGGTCTGCAGAGCTGAATGGCTCCTGGAAGTCACTTAAGGTAGTAGCGTGGGGTTAAGAAGATTTTCCGGTTGCTAAATTCTAGGCGTACTTTTAAAATAAACAGTTTCTGTTGAGTCCCAGGCCCCTTCCTGCAAGTTCTGTGAGTTCCCATGAAACTTTTTTTTTTTAATATATAGATAATTGTTTAACCTATTTACCATCACAGTGAGATGTCCAGTACATCAAATTCCAAAATAACCTTTTAACATGAACTTTTTGATACATATACCCACGTTTTTCTTTTGCTTTTTTATTTTTTATTTATTTTTTAAATTTTAGTTTCGTTTAGTTTAGTTTATTCAATTTTTTATTTATATATTATAATATTCATATAGAGATAAACTTCAAGGTAATCCCCTTTCCCCAATCAATGCTACACCTATAGGTAAACCAATTTTTAATCCCTCTCTATCTTAGGAAACTTGAGTCCTTTAACATAGATATCAAGATACATCCAGGAAGAATCAAAATAAGCTGCCTCGCCCACACTGAGAATTTATTACCACTCTCCCATCTTTTTCTTCTGCCAGTGTTTCTGTGTACTTCTGTTTGTCCTGATAGTATATAAATCTTATACTTGGGGTTCTTTTGGATGAGATTCTTCCTTTATTGCTTTTATATATGTATATATATATTTTTTTCTCTTGTCATATACTTTTATCAGACTTTTTGTTTGCTTTTGTTTATATACTTCATAAATCTTACCTTGAGGCCCATTTGGGCTGAGCCTTCTCTTTTATCTTTCTTTTTTTTTTTTCCCCTATCTCTCTCTATCTCTTTTATTTTTTCATTTTTCTCTCTTTCTTTTTTCTTTCATTTGGGTTGGGGCTCTGGATTGTGCAGAAGCATTCCAGGGTGCACCTTGACTGCACCATGGTCAAAACATCCAGCTACATCCGTTCAGCCATCTCTCACAAAAATGACTAGAAGGAGGAATGCCCAACAGAAGAAAAACTCAGAGGATGGGCCTTCTGCACCAGAGCTAATGGCTATCAACATAGACAATATGTCCCAAAGGGAATTCAGGCTAACAATTATCCAGGCAATAGCTAGGTTGGAAAAAGCCATGGATGACAAAACAGAATTGATTAGGACAGAACTGAAAGCCACCAGGGATGATGTTCACAATGTTAGGGCAGAACTAAAAGCCACCAAGGATGATGTTCACAATGCTCTTAATGAGCTCCAATCTAATCTAAATTCTCTAAAAGCTAGAGTAACTGAGACAGAAGATAGAATTAGTGATCTGGAGGACAAACAGATAGAGAGAAAGAATCAGGAGGAAGCCTGGAACAAACAGCTTAGAAGCCACAAAAAACAGAATTAGGGAAATAAATGATGCCATGAAACGTTCCAAAGTCAGAATTATTGGAATCCCTGAAGGGGAGGAGAAAGAAAAAAGTGTAAAAGATACAGTGGAACAAGTTCTCCATGAAAATATTCCCAATCTCGTGGATGGAACCAGCATTCACGTACTAGAGTCAGAATGGTCTCTCCCCAAGATTATAGATTCTCGAAAGTCCTCGAGACACCTGAGAGTAAGAATGAGGAATTATAATTGTAAACAGGCCCTCTTGAAGGCAATTAGGACAAAGAAGCTCAATACGTACAGAGGAAAGCCCATCAGAATAACGTCAGACCTGCCCACAGAAACCTGGCAAGCCAGAAAGGGTTGGCAAGATATATTGGGGGCACTAAATGAGAAGGACATGCAGCCAAGAATACTTTATCCAGCAAGACTGACATTCAAAATGCATGGAGAGATGAAGAATTTCCAAGACAGGCAAGGATTAAAAGAGTATGTGACCACCAGCCTAAACTTCAAGAAATATTAAGGAGGGGTTCTATAAAAGAGGAAAAATCCAAAGAATATCACAGAACAGAAATATAGAGACAATCTATAGAAAGACTTCAAAGGTAACACGATGTCAATAAAAATGCATCTCTCAATAATCACTCTCAATGTGAATGGCTTAATGTGCCCATAAAAATGATACAGGGTTGCAGATTGGATAAAACGACAGGAACCATCCATATGTTGTCTACAAGTGACCCATTTTGAACCTAAAAATACACCCAGACTGAAAGTGAAGGGATGGAGAAGCACCTTTCATGCCAATGGACCTAAAAAGAAGACTGGGGTAGCAATTCTCATATCAGATAAATTAGATTTTAAACTAAAGACTGTAGTCAGAGATACAGAAGGACACTACATAATTCTTAAAGGGACTATCCACCAAGATGACCTAACAATTGTAAATATCTATGCCCCCAATATGGGAGCAACCAATTACATAAGAAAACTATTAATCAAGATAAAGAGTCATATTGAGATGAATACATTAATACTAGGCGATCTTAACATGCCTCTCTCAGTAATAGACAGATCATCCAAGCAGAAAATCAAGAAAGAAACAAGAGCATTGAATGACACATTGGACCAGATTGACCTCATAGATATATACAGAACATTCAACCCTAAAACAATGGAATACTCATTCTTCTCAAGTGCACATGGAACCTTCTCCGTAATAGACCACATACTGGGTCACAAGGACTCAACTGATACCAAAAGACTGAGATTATTCCCTGCATATTCTCAGATCACAATGCTTTGAAACTGGAGCTCAATCACAAGGAGAAGTTCAGAAGGAACTCAAACACCTGGAAGCTAAAGACCACCTTGCTTAAGAATACTTGGATCAACCAGGAGATCAAAGAAGAACTTAAACAATTCATGGAAACCAATGAGAAGACACTTTGGTCCAAAACCTATGGGATACAGCAAAGGTGGTCCTAAGGGGGAAATACATAGCCATCCAGGCCTCCCTTAAAAAAATTGAAAAATCCAGAATATACCAGCCATCTCTACACCTTAAAGAACAGGAGAATCAACAACAAATTAAACCAACTCCACACATAAGAAGGGAAATAATCAAGATTAGAGCAGAGATCAATAAGGTAGAAACTAGAGATACAGTAAAACATATCAATGAAACTAGAAGCTGTTTTTTTTTTTTAAAGGATCAATAAGATCGATAAACCATTGGCCAAACTAATCCAAAAGAAAAGAGAGAAGGCCCAAATTAATAAAATTATGAATGAAAAGGGAGAGATCACAACTAACACCAAGGAAGTAGAAACAATCATCAGAAGTTATTATCAACAGTTATATGCCAATAAGTTAAGCAACCAAGATGAAATGGATGCATTCCTGGAAAACTATGAACTCCCAAAATTGAACTAGGAAAAAACTGACAACGTGAATAGACTGATGTCTAGTAACGAGATTGAAGCAGTGATCATAAACCTCCCAAAAAACAAGAGCCCAGGACCTGATGGATTCCCTGGGGAATTCTACTAAACTTCCAAAGAAGAAATAACACCTATTCTCCTGAAGCTGTTTCAAAAAATCGAAGCAGAAGGAAAACTTCCAGACTTTTTCTATGAAGCCAGCATTACCCTGAACCCCAAACCAAGCAAAGACCACACCAAAAAAGAGAATTTCAGAACAATATCACTGATGAATATGGATGATAAGATTCTCAACACTAGCAAACAGGATCCAACAGCACATTAAAAAGATTATTCACCATGACCAGGTAGGATTCATCCTTCGGCTACAAGGATGGTTCAACATTCACAAATCAATCAATGTGATAGAAGAAATCAATAAGAGAAGAGAGAAGAACCACATGGTCCTCTCAATTGATGCAGAAAAAGCATTTGACAAAATCCGGCATCCGTTCCTGATTAAGATGCTTCAAAGTATAGGGATAGAGGGAAAATTCCTGAACTTCATAAAATCTATCTATGAAAACCCCACAGCAAATATCACTCTCAATGGGAAAAAGCTCACAGCCTTCCCACTGAGATCAGGAACATGACAAGGATGCCCACTCTCACCACTCTTGTTCAACATAGTATTAGAAGTCCTAGCAACAGCAATCAGACAACAAAGAGAAATAAAAGGTATCCCAAATTGGCAATGAAGAAGTCAAACTCTCTCTCTTCACAGATGACATGATTCTTTATATGGAAAACCCAAAACACTCCACCCCCAATCTACTAGAAATCATACAGGAATTCAGTAATGTGGCATAATACAAAGTAAATGTACAGAAATCAGTGGCTTTCTTATACACTAACAATGAAAATACAGAAAGGGAAATTAGAGAATTGATTCCATTTACTATAGCACCAAGAACCATAAGATACCTGGGAATAAACCCAACAAAAGAGGTAAAGGATCTGTACTCGAGGAACTACAGAACACTCATGAAAGAAATTGAAGAAGACACAAAAAAGATGGAAGACCATTCCATGCTCTTGGATTGGAAGAATAAACATTGTTAAAATGTCTATACTGCCTAGAGCAATCTATACTTTTAATGCCATTCTGATCAAAATTCCACTGGTATTTTTCAAAGGGCTGGAGCAAATAATCCTAAAATTTGTATGGAATCTGAAGACACCCCAAATTGTTAAGGAAATGTTGAAAATCAAAAATAAAACTGGTGGCATCACATTACATGATTTCAAGCTTTACTATAAAGCTGTGATCACCAAAACAGCATGGTACTGGAATAAAAACGGACACTTAGACCAGTGGAACAGAGTAGAAAGCCCAGATATGGACCCTCAACTCTATGGCCAAATAATCTTCGACAAAGCAGGAAAAAATATACAATGGAAAAAAGACAGTCTCTTCAATAAGTGGTGCTGGGAAAATTGGACAGCTATATGTAGAAGAATGAAACTCGACCATTCTCTTACACCATACACAAAGATAAACTCGAAATGGATAAAAGACCTCAACATGAGACAGGAATCCATCAGAATGCTAGAGGAAAACACAGGCAGCAACCTCTTCGATATCAGCCACAGCAACTTCTTTCAAGTTATGTCTCCAAAGGCAAAGGAAACAAAAGCGAAAATGAACTTTTGGGACTTCATCAAGTTCAAAAGCTTCTGCACAGCAAAGGAAACAATAAAGAAAACAAAAAGTCACCCCACAGAATTGGAGAAGATATTTGTAAATGACAGTATAGACAAAAGGTTGATATCCAGGATCTATAAAGAACCTCTCAAACTCAACACACACAAAAGAGATAATCATATAAAAAAAATGGGCAGAAGATATGAACAGACACTTCTCCAATGAAGACATACAAATGGCTATCAGACACATGAAAAAATGTTCATCATCACTAGCCATCAGGGCGATTCAAATTAAAACCACATTGAGATACCACCTTCCACGAGTTAGAATTGCCAGAATTAGCAAGACAGGAAACAACATGTGTTGGAGAGGATGTGGAGAAAGGGGAACCCTCTTACACTGCTGGTGGGAATGCAAGCTGGTGCAGCCACTTTGGAGAACAGTGTGGAGATTCCTTAAGAAATTAAAAATAGAGCTTCCCTATGACCCTGCAATTGCACAATCTTCTTCCCAAAGATACAGATGTAGTGAAAAAAAGGGCCATCTGTACCCCAATGTTTATAGCAGAAATGGCCACAGTCGCCAAACTGTGGAAAGAACCAAGATGCCCTTCAAAGGACGAATGGATAAGGAAGATGTGGTCCATATACACTATGGAGTATTATGCCTCCATCAGAATTGATGAATAGCCAACTTTTGTATCAACATGGATGGGACTGGAAGAGATTATGCTGAGTGATATAAGTCAAGCAGAGAGAGTCAATTATCATATGGTGTCACTTATTTGTGGAGCATAACAAATAACATGGAGAACATAGGGAGATGGAGAGGAGAAGGGAGTTGAGGGAAATTGGAAGGGGAGGTGAACCATGAAATACTGTGGACTCTGAAAAACAACCTGAGTGTTTTGAAGGGTTGGTGGGTGGGAAGTTGGGGGAGCCAGGTGGTGGGTATTAAGGAGGGCACATATTGCATGGAGCACTGGGTGTGGTGCAAAAACAATGAAATCTGTTACGCTGAAAAGAAATTAAAAACAAAAACAAAAACAAAAGTCAAATTCATAGAAGCAGGGAAGAGAATGATGATTACCTGGTTCTGGAGGTTGGGGAAACATTCAAAAACTACAAACATTCAGTTATAAGATGAATGAGTTCTGGGGCACCTGGATGGCTCAGTCAGTTAAGCCTCTGCCTTTGGCTCAGGTCAAAATCCCAGGGTCCTGCGATCAAGCCCCTCATCAGGCTCCTTGCTTAGTGTGAAGTCTGCATCACCCTCTCACTTTGCCCCTACCTCCCCCCTGCTAATGCTCTCTCTCTCTTCTGTTAACTATCTCAAATATATATATATTTTTTAAAAGATGAGTAAGTTCTAAGGCTCTAATATACCACATGGTGGCTCTCCTTAATAATGCTGTATTGTTTACTTGAAATTTGCTAAGAGTACAAATTAAGTGGCCTTCATGAAGGGAAAAAAAAATTATGTGAGGTAATAGATGTTCTCATTAGCTTCATAATGGTAACCACTTCACAATGAATAGATATATCAAATCATCACACATTGCATCTTAAATATATACAATTTTGATTAGTCAATTATACCTCAAAGAGCTAGAAAAAAAAAGATATTTTTACTGTATGAATAAATTTATATAACATTCTGGAAAAGATAGAATGATAGGAATAGAAAGGGATCAGCATTTGTTAGCATAGGATTAGAGGCTAGGGTAGAAGGGGAGTACAATGATGCATGGGGAATTATTTGGGGTGATGAAACGTTTGTACATTGGTTGTGATGTGGTTACATAATTGTATGTGTCAAAATGTGCAGAACTTAGACTAAAAAGGATGAATGATGTACTGTGAAGATTACATCTTATATAATAGTAAAAAAAGGCAGATTTTCTACATTGAAACAACAGACACTTGGAAAGTAGAAGATAAGATTCTATTTGCAAAACAACATAAAATAAGTTTACTCAAAAAGACTAAATTTACAATGTTTCATACTGGGTCTATATAAACACCAAAAAAAGCTTCTTAGTTGAAAAGAACTACTCAGTTTTGGGATGAGAATTCTTAATTCTCTAAAGCTATTAACTATTCCTAAATCAAATCATACTGAAAACACAAACTAAACATAAATTTTACTAGAGTGGCTTATTAAAATTTTATTTTCAAACATAAATATGTTTAAAGAATAAATACAGCTCTGATAAGGAATGGTAAGAAGGAGTACTAAGCTTATCACATATTTAAGTGTCTTACAAATTAAGTGTAATTACATTACGTCTTAAATGGCAGGAAAAAATAAGTATATATCTCAACAAATGCCCACCTAGAAAAATAAACAAAATTTAATCCCTAATTAAATGGTTACATCAAAGTGTAGATGGATCAAAAACTTAGCATAAAATATTAAACCATGGAACAATTAAAGAATTAAATGTTGAAAATCATGTGGAAGAATATTTTTAACATTGAAATAGGGAAGACTTTCTGAGAAAGATACAAAGGTCAAAGAAATTATTAATAGATTTGATTATGTATATGTAAAAAATATTTCTACATGGCCAAATATATTCTGCACAAAATAAGAACATCCAAACTAAATCATAGGCTAGAAAAATACTTACACAATGGTGAAAGGGATAATGTCTTTAATGCATGATTGTCATAAAAATTCATATGGAAAAGAGCAGCAATCAAACAAAACATGGAAAAGTCAATAATAGATAATTCACAAAAGATGAATACAAATAATTTTAAGCATGTGAATCAAATTCAATTATATTTACTGAATTTCAATTACAGTAAAAAAATGAAATACAATATTTTTAACAATCAGAATCTCAAATACTATAAATATTCATCGAGAACTTGTTGAGAATGTGCACAAACTTTAAACTGAGGGATGTAGCATAGTTTGGTACTAGCTTATGGATGGCACTTTGGAAATAACTGTGAACATCAATGATTTTAAATATACCTACCAATTGGTCAAACAATTGCACTGCTAAAAACTCATAACTAGAAAATCTCTAAAAGACTTCACTGCAAAGCTATTTATCATAGAAAAAGATTCAGGAAAACATGACAAGTACTGGAAACACTAATTTAAGTATATCTTTATTAAGAAGTTTTAGGCAGGGGCGCCTGGGTGGCTCAGTGGGTTAAGCCTCTGCCTTCAGCTCGGGTCATGGACTCAGGGTCCTGGGATCGAGGCCCACATCGGGCTCTATCCTCAGCAGGGAGCCTGCTTCCCCTCTCTCTCTGCCTGCCTATCTGCCTACTTGTGATCCCTCTCTCTGTCAAATAAAAGAATAAAATATTAAAAATTAAAAAGAAGTTTTAGGCAGTAGGAGGAATGTAAGAATGAGTTACATCTATATACGGCTATGGAAAGATCTTCAGGAGGCCAAGTAGTAAATTCAAAAGTTAGACACAAAGGAAAACACATACATGAAAATAAGATTTTTGTAAGCAAAGATTATTAATTGAACAATCTTAGGAACAATAGCAATCTTAGTACAATGATGCATATGGAAGAACAGGGAGACTGGTGAGGGACAGATAGGATGTTCATTCCACACCATTTCCTCTTGGTAAGGATTCTATTTTTAAGATTTATTTTATCTATTTTTTGCTCAGGTATATCTTAAAAAGTAAAATGTTACACAAAAAACTTCATATGAAAAGAAATAAAATAGAGAAGATAGTCTATATAAAAGAAATATTTAAAAATGAAAAGAATGAAGATAAAAGACAAGAAACTGACCAAAAATAGAATTATGAATAAGACTAAAAGTATCAAAAGTAAACATAGCAATTAATTATGAATTAGTTTAACTCTATAAATATTTGACTCTTTCACTGCACATTATTTGTTGACTATGACTGCAAATGCATTTACAGTAAAATGGACTTTAACATTAGAGGAAGCAATTTAACTAATGTTAAATTGCTTCATTCATGATAGATGATGCACTTATTTATTTCATAGCATTTGTCATCTCAGAATTTCTCAGAGTGTAGATCAGTGGGTTCAGCATGGAGGTTACAACTGTATAAAACACACTCTATGATTTGTTAATGGGGAAGGTCTTAGCACGTATTACATACATGAAAATACATGGAACAAGGAAAAAGATCACCACAATGATGTGGGAACCACAGGTCTGGAGGGCTTTCTGCATCCCTTCTGAACTAAAGTTCTTTAGAGAGTGCAAGATGACACCATAAGAGATGAACAAGAGCACAAACATAATAGTGCAGATCATCCCTCCATTGGCCACCACTAATAGGCCAATGACATATGTGTCAGTACAAACCAATTTCATTAAGGGGTACATGTCACAGGAAAAATAGTCAATGATATTGGGACTACAAAATGGGAGCCCATTAATGGTACTAACTTGAATTACTGAATGCAGAAAACCTCCAATCCAGGACACTACCAGTAGCACAACACATACCCACTGCCTCATGATCACCAAATAATGCAAGGGCTTACAGATGGCCACATAACGTCATAGGCCATCACTAGCAGAATAAAGACCTCTGAGCCACCAAAAAGGTATTCAGTAAATATCTGAGTCATACAAGATTGGAAGGATATGGTATTTTCTGCAAACAACAAATCTGAAATCAATCTGCGGCAAATGCAAGAGGAATAAGTGACATCCATAAAAGACAAGTTAGCAGAAACAAGTACATAGGTGACCCAAGGGACTTACTGACTGCTATAGTCACCACAATGAGCACATTGCCCACCACAGTCAAAATACAGAAGAGCAAGAACATAACAAAAAGGACCTTCTGTTCCTTTGGATCTCAGGTGAATCCCTAGAGGGCAAAGTAAGTTACACTGTTTCTTAGGTCCATCTAGTGTGGATGGGAGTGACTTCTCCTATTAGAACCAGGTGATCTACAAAACAGGAGAGAAAGCCTTTAAATGCATTATAATGTTAATCTTTTATTGATTCATTCAATTAAAAGATTGTGTAAAAGATTGTGGCAGGAGTACCTATTTGTGTCACACACATTGTGATTTCCAAGTTGAACAAGTTGTGGGTTCCTACACTCAACGATAGCATACATAATAATATTCAATAAAATAAGTGCCAATATAAAGGTAGTCACACAATGCAAAAGTCAAGGGTAAGAATATATCAACCAAACAGCAATTAAAGAAGGTTTTACAGAGGAAGCGCTCCTTCCTGAAATTTAAAGGAGAAGTGGAAGGACAAGAGGGCAAGGGAATTCCATGTGAGTGCGCACAGTTTATACTTAAGACCCATTTAGGGTAACTGACGTATTCAAAGTGAGTGGGATAAATAGGAATGGAAAGTCATTGCCCTGGATTGTCTCTTCCCTCACTGAGACCTCTTTCTTAGGATCTTTGGTTGGATATGCCCCCTTTTTCTAAACAATAAATGCATCCAAAGTACTTCAGAGTTTCTCTCTCCTTTAATTATTAAGCTTCATATATGGAACATCACCAACTATAGATATCTCCAATTGGATACCAACTCAGTACTTACAAAAGTATTTTTTTTTTTAAAATGTCATCATAATTATGGCGTTCTACATTTCATTAAATGGTACCACCTACAATGTCATTGCTCAGACAGGAAATATCACTGTGCCTTCCATACCTTTCTTGTTCTCATATCACATATTGATACCTTTAACAAATCTTATTATCCCCCTGAAAATAGATCACAAACTTGGTCATTTCCCTTCCCTCAACACTTCTTCTGGCCCACTGCACAAGCCATCTCCAATGTCCTTTCCCTTTCATTCTATCCTCCACCAGTTTGTTTGGATGCAGCCCAAATAATCCTTTTTAAATCTGATTTTGATCTGATCATTCCCTGCTCACAACATATACAGTGGATTCCAGTCTCTCAATCATAATTTAATGAATCACATTTCATATTTCCAGTAACGGGAACAGTAATCTCCATTCTGTAGTTGAACAAACAAATGAATCACATTTCATATTTCCAGTAACAGGAACAGTAATCTCCATTCTGCAGTTGAACAAACTGAGAATCTGAACATCTAAATAATTTTCCCAAGTTCACCCTAAGTGATAAAACTAGAATTTGAAATGGTGTTCACATTACCTCAAAGTGATCTAACTAAAGCCTCTGCCTTTGGCTCAGGTCATGATCCCAGGATCCTGGGATCAAGCCCTGCATCAGGCTTTCTGCTCAGCAGGGAGCCTGCTTCCTCTCTCACTCTCTCTGCCTGCCTCTCTGCCTACTTGTGATCTCTGCCTGTCGAATAAATAAATAAAATCTTAAAAAAAAAAAAAAGATAGTCACACAATTGCAAAACCTGGCTTCCACTATTTACTGTTAGTTTTACCTTGTGTAGGCATATCCACAATCCGAAGGAACATGTTTTACTCATTCACAGGGACCTGGAATTCTTCTGTCATCTAGGTTGATAAGAGAGGACAAAAAGCTGCATTATTACTTGAGGATATATTTTATTTCATTTGTCTATCCATTTTCTCCATGGAGTTTTCCAATTATTTAGATTTCACTTTTATTTGCACTGTAGATTACTTCATAGGAATTCCATATTCCACACAGCAAAACAAAGGTTATCACATTAGGAAGGTTACCAAAAAACAAAACAAAACAAAACAAAAACAAGGAAATCCTATCTTTACATAAGGAGACAGCCACCAGTAATTTCTCAGAGAGACTTTTCTCAAGCAACTACTTTGTTACTAATTTCTAAATAGAAAATACTGTTCAGTTGGTTAGTCCTTCTCATCCTATGGTATCGGTTTGACCAGAAGAGTTGACTTGAAATTTTTAGAGAAGCTCTTCCTTTTTCACAGGTAATGCTTTAAGCTTATGAAGGACCTTCAGAAAATTTTATCAGTTCTTTAGAGTATAGCATCTTCTTCCCTACAGGGTCAAAGATCAGTAGACTTTTCATCCCTTCTAATCACATTTATAATTAAGTCCTAGAGTTAGAAAGTGTCCAAGACTGATTCTTGTTTAATTGCATTCACTGGAATTTTCACAAAAATCTGAAAGTACATTTAAATGTAAAGATAATACTAGACTAAATCATATAATAAAGGTCTAAAAGACATAACATGGAGAAAAAAATAGTCTTCAAACCATTATCAGACCTTTGCCAGTCAAGAATAAAATTTCAGCCAGTCATTTTTTCTGGTAGAGATAATACTATCATTTATTTCCCCACTTATCAGAGTAAGTTTTTATTTTTATTTTTTTTTAGATTTTATTTATTTGACAGAGATCACAAGTAGGCAGAGAGGCAGGCAAGGGGAGGGAGGAGTGAGCATTCTCCCTGCTGAGCAGAGATCCCATTGTGGGTGTTCATCTCAAGATTCTGGGATCATGACCTGAGCCAAAGGCAGAGGTTTTAAGCCACTGAGCTACCCAGTTGACCCCATAGTTAGTTTTCCTTCATTTTATTTAATACTGAATCTATTTTGTCTAAAAGTGTGGTTACACATATTAAATATTCACAAATTTAAATGTAATGTCTATGCAAGGTTTTGTTTTTGTTTTTTAGGTTTTTTAATTTTAATTTTTTAGTATTTTTTTTTTTAATAATTTTATTTTTTATATACATATATTTTAATCCCCAGGGGTACAGGTCTGTGAATCGCCAGGTTTACACACTTCACAGCACTCGCCATAGCACATACCCTCCCC
>PJEN01026767.1:0-14095 GCA_004024605.1 Pteronura brasiliensis | reverse complement strand
ACCTCATTAATAGCTTTTTTAATTTCAACTTGGTTAGATTTTAGTTCTTTTATTTCTCCAGAAAGGGCTTTTATATCTCCCGAGAGGGTTTCTCTAATATCTTCCATGCCTTTTTCAAGCCCGGCTAGAACCTTGAGAATCGTCATTCTGAACTCTAGATCTGACATATTACCAATGTCTGTATTGATTAGGTCCCTAGTCTTTGGTACTGCCTCTTGTTCTTTTTTTTTGGTGAATTTTTCCGCCTTGCCATTTTGTCCAGATAAGAGCATATGAAGGAGCAAGTAAAATACTAAAACGGTGGCAACAACCCCAGTAAAATATGCTTTAACCAAATTAGAAGAGATCCCAAATCATGAGGGGGGAGAAAGGGGATAAAAAGAGGTTCAGAAAGGAAAAAAAAAAAGAAACAATTAAAAAATGAAAATGAATAAAGAAAAAATATAAAAAAGAAATATATATATATATATATATATATATATTAGATAAACTAGTTAAAAAAACGTTAAAAAAGAAAAGGGTAAAAGTTAAAAAAATTTGGCAGAAGAAGAGAAAAAAATTGAAAAAGAAAAAAAAATTAAATTAACTGCAAGGCTAAAGAATCATGGGGAGAAAGCCATGAGTTCCGTGCTTTGCTTTCTCCTCCTCTGGAATTCTGCCTCTCTCCTTGGTATTGAAACTGCACTCCTTGGTAGGTGAACTTGGTCCTGGCTGAATTTCTTGTTGATCTTCTGGGGGAGGGGCCTATTGTAGTGATTCTCAAGTGTCTTTGCCCCAGGCGGAGTTGCACCGCCCTTACCAGGGGCCGGGCTGAGTAATCTGCTCGGGTTCGCTTTCGGGAGCTTTTGTTCCCTGAGCGCTTTCCGTAGAGTTCCGGAGGACGGGAATGAAGATGGCGGCCTCCCAGTCTCCGGCCCGGAGGAGCCGAGAGCCCGGGGCTCCACTCCTCAGTGCGCCCTCAGAGAACAGCGCCCAATTATTCCCGTCACCCTGGCCTCCGGCCGGGCTCCAAGCTGACTGAGCCTACGACCCCGAGCTGGGAGCTCCCTCCTTGGCTCTGTCTCTGTGGCCGGCTTCCCCGTTCTAATACCTGTAAGCTCTGCGACACTCAGACACCCCGATCCTTCCGTGACCCTGCGGGACCTGAGGCCACGCTGACCCCGCGTGGGCTTCACCCCGGTTAAGCCTCTGGAGCGATGTCCCTCAGCGGAACAGACTTTTAAAAGTCCCGATTTTGTGCTCCGTTGCTCTGCCGCTTGCCGGGAGCCGGCCCCTCCCCAGCGGTCTATCTTCCCGTCGCTTTGGATTCACTTCTCCGCCAGTCCTACCTTTCAGAAAGTGGTTGACTTTCTGTTTCTAGAATTGCTGTTCTTCTTCTCTTCTATCTCCCGTTGGATTTGTAGGTGTTTGCAATCTTTAGATAAGCTATCTAGGTGATCTCCTGCTACCTGAAGTAGTCTCAGCCTGCTACTTCTCCGCCATCTTGACTCCTCCTAAAGTCACTTTTCATTCCAGGATTCTTTGACCAACAAAGGAGCAAGACAGTGTCACGGTGTGGACCAGTGGGACTCAGACCAATGTAGGAGTCCTCTGATGGACAACACATTCTAGAGCTCCCATGTGGGGTTGACAGAGACTTTCTCAGGCCAACAGCACAGTCTGATGGGTCCCCTTGCCAACTCCTGCCCTGCCCTTTCTTTTCCCAGGCATTATGCAGGGTCAGCACCCTGGAGACCTCAGCCTACAGCATATCCTGACAACAAAGGTACTTACAGTTAAAGTGAAAATTCTAATGAGACCATTTTCATTCAAGAAAGCATTCCCTGCACTGTAAGTATTACTTCTCTATGTTGGAAAATGAACAATAGATATCTAGACATTTGTTACCTGTTTGATGAGTTTCTTTTTCATTTCTCTGACATGGAAATTTCAGGACAGGCTACAAATTTAATGCTAAAGTAAGCTGACAACAATGACCACGTGGGCGACTTAATAGAGCGTAAGAATCAGATAAACATCTGTATTATTTTCCATGTTTTATGGTTTACAAGGGAAAGAGAGAAAAGAGAAGGAAAAGGGTAAAGGGGAACCACAGGTACAGATAACTTGTATTTTTCTTCTTAATTTAACAAGTGGTTACAGCATTCAGGCCAGTTATTTTCCTTTTCTTGCCATAATTTCTTAAAAATGCACAAATCTTGCCCTAATTATAAAATGTAGCAAAAAATTTCTATCTTTAGCCTCCCTGGGGCAGGTATTTTATACATACATGATATCTTATCTAAATAATAAAAATAAGATTAAGCCTTTTTAAAGTACCATTTAATACCATCTTGAAGTTATGAGACATATACTGATCACACTGATAAAGTTTTGTACTTTTTCTTTGAATTCTTCAGGTATAGTAGAAGCTTTCAAAAGACCATTTGATTGATAGCATTACCCCCAATCCTTGCTTATCCATGTGCAAATGACAAAGACAATATGCAACCACTGACATCTTTCTTATTTGCTCTTTACTTTTCTTTACATCAGTAATTCTCAACCTTTGCACATTAGAAATCACCTTCAGGAAGGGGACGCATCTTAAGAAAATATAGGTGCCTGACAAAACAGTTGAATAGAACTTTCTCTAGAAGAGATATACAAATGGCCAACAAACACACAAAAAGATGCTCATTAGTCATTAGGGAAATACAAACCAAAACCACAGTGGGTGCCACTGCGCAATTTCATACCACTAGGATATCAAAATAAAATAAAAAACAAGAGTTGGCAAGGATGTAGAGAAATTGAAGGCCCTTGTATATTGCTGGCAAAATGCAAGATGGTTCAGTTCTATGGATAATAGTTGGTGGTTTTCTCGAAGAGTTAAACATTAGAATTATCATATGATCCAGCAATTCTACTCTTAGGAATATATGCAAAAGGTTTAAAAACAGGTATTCAGGGGCGCCTGTGTGGCTCAGTGGGTTAAGCATCTGCCTTTGGTTCAGGTCATGATCTCAGGGTCCAGGGATCGAGCCCCGCATTGGCTCCTTGCTCAGCAGGGAGCCTGCTTCTCCTTCTCTCTTTGAAAACTACTAAATAGTGGGCTCTAAGATATTTGAATCCATTCAGTCCAGGGAAGGGAATAGGCATATATATAAGTTGCCATTTTTTACTAGGGTGAAATTCATATAACAGAAACTGAACCATTTTGAAGTGCATGATTCAGTGCCGTTTAGTATATTCATAATGTTGTGCGAGCACCACCTCTGTCTAGTTCCAATACATTTTAATCAACCCAAAAGATTTTGGAAATTACTTCTTTTTGGTCATTTTCAAACAGAATATTTGCAATGTGCATTGTACTATCTGGGAAGGAAGGAAGGAAGGAAGGGAAGAAGGAAGGAAGGAAGGAAAAGAACGAGAGAGAAAGAAAGTGAGAGAGAGGGACAGTGGGGGAAGGGAGGGAGGAAAGAAGGAAGGAAGCAAGCAAGCAGAGGAAGCTCATTTTATTGAGAGCCATTGAGATCCCTTATCAAGCACAAGAGCTTAATCAAACACTATCTCAGTGACTCCCACAGTAGCTCTGGGAGATAGACATTAGACTCTCTGTACCCATCAGGAAAGGAGGCTCAAAAAAGTTACATAATTGGACTAGGATAGAGCATCTGTTGAGGGACAAAGCAGGGATGATATTCAGCTCTTAAATGTATAGGTGGCATCCTGAGATTCCTGACATGGAGGAGGTACTGACCTCATCTGGGTGTTAGAGAGGAAGATTTGGAGCCAAGCAGACCTGGATTCAAACCCCCAGCTCTGCCACTTGATGGGCCCTATGACAGGAGCTAGGCTAAATAAGACAGGTTTCCTCATCCATAAGAAGAGAGTAATTCCTGCCTCCTATAGTTATTGCGAGGATTACATGAGATAATGTCTGCAAACAACTGTGGCATGGTGCACACATCTTAAATCACTCAATAAATGATACCTCTTATTAATTTTTTTAAGTTTTCATTTTAATTCCAGTTAGTTAACCCCCAGTATATTGTGTTAGTTTTGGGTGTACAATACAGTGATACACCACTTCCAAACATCACCTTGTGCTTTTTAAAAAAAATCACACAGCTAGTAGTACTACCCAGAAAGGAATGAACTCTGACCCACTAGCCATCTCTTTTCCTATTGGGCAGTAAATGTCCCCAGGTCTGGACTCCTGACCATCCCACGTAGTCTTCTCCAGGCAGCCTAGTACTATTGTTCTCTACTATTGTTCCCTCCAAATGCTAATCTTTGAAAGACCTAAAAAATGTAAATAGCAGAATTTACTAGCACACGTTGATCATAAATTCAACAGACATAAGAACTAAAGAAATGCCTCTATTTTAGGGATAAACAAGCTAATTCTGGTCTAATTTTGTTCATTCTTATAAGCATACTTTCATTGGTGATATGAACAGCTGAATTTTACTGTAGGACTCAAATTTTTTTCTCATTAAGGTATTTTGTTTTGTTTTGTTTTTTTTTCCCCTGCGATGTGCTAAAGGACACACTCCAAGAAGCAAGAGTGTAATTATAGATCGAACATCTCTGGTATGGCCTGACAGAAGTCTACCCACACTTCCGAAGCCAGTACAGCATATACTTAATGTCAGCTTGATAGAAAAAAACACTTTCGTAGGTTCTCTTTGATTGACACTTTTGAAATGACATCAGTTTCCAGCTTTAAAACCTACTGTTATTAGGTCTCTGTTGCTATTTATGTTCGAAATATGTGCACGTGTGTCAAAACAATGTATCAACTTTGCTGATTGGCTACATCTAGATTCTGTTGCCAAGGGTAACAGAACAATTGCTTTTAATCTTTGCTAAATTGCTTCTTGTTTTTTTATTTCTCCTAAATACTTAGAGGATTTAGGTATCTTTTTTCACCCCGGAACAAAATATAAAGAAATTTCATCTAGAGGGAAAACAAATACATACTATTTGTGTGCGTTAAGAGAAAAATTAAATTCAAAAGATGTCATTGGTATATACGTTAATTTGTATTTTTACCCTCTTGGATGCTATGATAGTACTGATTCTTAAGGCTAAAGTGATTCAGAAAAGACCATCTCCACTTTCAAAAGAGGAGCGCCCAATCATTTGCCTTTCTGGATCAAGGTCTTCTCTCTTCTGGCAGAAGGCCAATGTCACAGATTCTTCATTGAAGAAAAGGAACATATATGAAAGAAAATAATGTCCCTAAAGCTTCGTGTTTTCTCTCTTGTCTCATTGGCTGAGTGGAGGGTCATGAGCGACTCTTTGTTGATTATAAATCCCAACTCCAGCCTCTGGGCTTTTGAAAGGTTGAGAAAACTGATTTACATGCTCACATATGTACATGGTATGCCTATGTATTAACAAGATGATTTACTTTTTATAATCTGTCTTATCGTTTGTGAATTGTTCTCAAACTTCCCTGCAGTACTCGTTAGAAAGGTCCTAGACAACACACACAGAGATTTTGGTTCCTTAGACTTATAGTGGGGCCCTGGAATTTGCAATTTAAATGATGATTCTGAGGCAGGTAATCCAAGGCCTACACATTAAGAAATACTGCTTTGTGTGTACTTTCCAAACAGCACATTCTTCTCTAAAACCATTAACAAAGCCTCCTATTATGGGCAGTCCGATGCTTGAGTGAAATAGGCAAGTGCCCACATTCTCCTGAAAGGTACCTGGAAGGTACCATATCCCTTACTCTTTATACTTACCCCTTCCTGGCAAAATAAATCAATTAAAAACAAAATAATGCAAAATTTACTCTGCCTGATGTCCTCTTGCATCATTTTTATTAAAATTTAAGACTTTAAGAGAATGCAAGTATTCTTAGGAGGTGTAGCAATTCAAGCTACAATTTTTCACCATCTCGAATGTACTGGAAATTTTGGTGGAATGAGAAAAAAAAAAGAAAGAAAACGAGATAACTGATGTTATAGGTCGAATTGTGTCCCTCCTTATCCCAAACTTGTATGTTGAAGTCCTAATCCCACCACCTCAGAATGTCACCTTATATGGAAATAAGGTCATCGCAGATATAATTAAAGTAATGTTATTAAGGTAGACCCTTCATCCAACATAACATGTGTTCTTCTAAAAAAGGAATTTGGACACAGAAACAGAAACATACAGGAGGGTGATGGGAAGACAAAGGAAGAACATCTACAAGCCAAGAAGAGTTGCCTGGAACATAGTACTCAGAAAGAACCAACTCTGCCAACACGTTGATTTTGAACATCTGGCCTCCAGAATTGCAATACTATAAATTTCTGCTGTTCAAAGACACCCAGTTTGTGATGCTTTGTTACTGGACCCCTAGAAAACAAATACATCTGAGATAGAGAGTCAGCAAAGGAAGAGTATAGCCAAAGGACACATTCTCCAAAAACAAACTCTTTTTATTTATGCTTTTGCCTCGGTAACTGTCTTGCTTAATAGAGTAAAATTAAAATCAGTATTCCTAGTTAAATGCAATCCTATAATCCTGGAGGCAAGGATACCCCTTATCATCTAGATGCAATCCACAAATCATTGCTTTTATAAATGTGTTTCAGAGGCTGATGGCTGCCCAGCAACACCACCCAAAAGAGCTGTCTGAGATACTGGTAGCCAGAGTCTAGAGTAAAAAATAAAACAAGTTGTTTAGAATTTGGTGAAGGGATGTACTTTGTAAAAGAGAAACGAGTGAGTGCAAACACTAGCTGTGGGAACTAGCTTCTCATGGCAAACATTTCATTTCGGCAAACAGTGAAAGAGATCCTTTGGAGCTTTCCAGGGTAGCTCAGCGGGAATCAAATTTCTCTGAAATTGTTGTTTGCGTTGCCAAGTCTGTCTCACCACTGCTTCTACTTTTTACCTAAAGATGTCTGTTATGGTACAACACTTGGCCAAGAGCTGATAGAATCTCAGTCACCAAGCTCAGACTGCATTCTATCTGCATAAACCTGCAGACAGAGGATCTCGGGAAACTACTGGGTGGGGGGAAAACACACACACACACACAACACACACACACACACACACACACACAACAAGAAGAAAGCAAGAGATTGAGTTATAGACTGAAAAACAAAAGAGAATGTAAGGTATGCTATCAAAAATTTCACCAGTGGAATAATCAATGTGAAAAGCTGGAGGGAAAGTTCTTTATCTGTGACAAAGCAGGGCAAAGAACACTTTACAGGACTTAGTAAGAGAGGAAAAGAATATAATCAGATCAACATGCAAAGAGCAACAATTAAAATGTAGTATTACCATGTTCTTTATAATGTGAGGAGTTGAGTGGAATAGAGGACTAGTTATACATTCAGTAGAGCAGTGAAAATGGCAAGCTTAAAAAAGAGAATTTAAATCTTATGAAAAGAAAGAAGTGATGAGAGGTGAGAAATACACGGAAACATCTGTCTAATTTCATAGCCTTCAAGCAGTTCGCAGTCTTTTTATTCTATCTGCAGATGTCATTTGGTGCTTGGGGTTCAGAAAAGTGAGTTAGTTTCAATGTTCAACATATTTACAACATCGACTTCCTGTATAACATAGACTCCATTCCAGCAAGATATAGATGAAGCTCAGCATTTAATTTTTATGTCCAGTACTGAGATGCAAACAGGATTTACTTAACCCTTTCCCACTACAGAATTAATCCCAACCAATTGAATAGGAATCTTTTTTCCCCTTTCAGCAATTATGTTAAAAAATGAAAACAGGGGCGCCTGGGTGGCTCAGTGGGTTAAAGCCTCTGCCTTCAGCTCAGGTCATGATCTCAGGGTCCTGGGATCAAGCCCTGCATCGAGATCCCTGCTCAGCGGGGAGCCTGCTTCCTGCCCCCCACACCTCTCTGCCTATTTGTGATCTTTGTCAAATATATAAATAAAAATCTTTAAAAAAATGAAAACAAAAACAGGAGGAAAAAAAAAAACACCTGGAGACTCTTCCTGTTACAATCAATTTGATTTTATTACTCATTAAGGCTTATTGTAGAACAAGATCTAAATTACATTTGGCTGAAACAAGAAGCCAGCTTTGTTTTTCCAATTCTTAGACTTTATTCCCTTTCTCTACCTGTCCATCGTTTCCTCTCTCTTTTTCTCTTTCTTTCCCTCTCTCTCACTCATTCTCCCTCAATTCACTGTCAGATTTTGAATTCACCTCTGTTCTCAACAACATGAAGGAGAGACATTTCACACAGTTTCCAGGCAGCAGGCACAGGTGGTTCTGAGGATTGCAATAGACAACCAGGCAAAGCCCGCCACAAAGGCTCAGATAGGAGTCAGAGCTGAAGAATTATCATTTTGCTTTGAAGTTATACTCCTTCAATTTCTTTCTCCCATTTTCAAGTTTATTTCTTGAGATCTATGTTTCATGATGACTGCCTAAGGCTTATCTAGAAGGAAAATGTTCAAGTCAGCACTGTGCCAGGGACAACTTAGTTGAGTAGTGGGTAATCTAAAAATATGTAGAAAAGAGCAGCCCCTGTCAGGGCCAAATCAGCCACGTGTCCACACTGGGGGGAGGGGGGCAGATGGAGGAGGTTGGGAGAACTCAGGCAGGTGGATGTGGGAACCTGCTATGAAGGCATAAAACAAAACCTAACCAAAAGTAAGCACAGGCAAACAAGGGCAGGTGTGTAAGTGAGAAACCAACATAAGCACTCACTGGTCAGAAAGAGCCCCCAGAGTCTGATGGACTGGGATATGGCCCTTTACTGGAGGAGAAGGAGGTAAAAGAAGTAACAGCAAGGCTAAGCTCTGAGGTAATGAAGTGTTTTTCAAAAAGGGAGTTGTGCCAAAATGGATTCATTCCAAATGCCACCTTTAAAAAGGGTAATGCAGGGCTTCTTGGGGCCACCAGCTCTGAGTATAGAGGTCTATGCTCATTTTTGCCATCTATGGGGTGTCTGGTCTGTAGTGCTCAGGCACTTTCTAGTCTGGTGTCTTCGACCCTGCACTAAGGACGGTGCCACTTTCTCAGGATGAAACAGAGACCTTGCTGCAGGCAGATAAAGACAGAGGGTCTGGGGTGCTTGGGTGGCTCAGTGTGTTAAAGCCTCTGCCTTTGGCTCAGGTTATGATCCCAGGGTCCTGGGATCGAGCCCTGCATTGGGCTCTCTGTTCAGCAGGGAGCCTGCTTCCCTCCCTCTCTCTGCCTGCCACCTGTCTACCTGTGATCTCTGTCTGTCAAATAAATAAATAAAATCTTTTAAAAAAAAAAAAAAACATAGAGTGTCCAAGTCCACACACCTGGCCCCATGCCCTGGACCAGAACCACTTTCCTCAATAAATGTTCAGTGTCTGCTCATACCTGACTCATAGTGGGTGCTCAATAAATGCTATTTGGGTGCCTGAATGAATGAACATTTGTGATGTCTATTAGAGATTTTTCTCTTGTTCCTTTCCCTTCCTTTGTCAAAAATCAAACACAACCTCTAAAACCTTCTAAGCATCAGTTCAAGTATTTCAGGAGTTCCTGAGCGGAATGGTGTGAACAAATGGAAGGCGCAGCCACTTCAGTGTCAGTCGAGTTGGGTTTACATTCTAGTCCCAGTTTTTGGAACTTCTCTGAGCTTTGGGCTCTTTTGTTGACAGAAAAGGCATAAGAACTAAGAGATGACTATGATGACTAATGAGATATCTTTAAGTTCCTAGGGTAGTCCCTGAAATATAGTAAGTATTCAATAAATATAACTCTCAACCCTTAATAGCTCTGGTGTTTAACCACTTCACTATCTCCCCTATATTAAGGAAGGCCCCCATTTTTAAGGATCAGAAAATGCAAGAAAAATGAGGTTAGGCAAATTATTCAAACTGACACATTTCATGATAGAGTCTTGAGAAGCAAAATGGTGAGGTTAAAAAATGTATCGAAGATCATATGATATTTTAGAAACAAATAAGCTTACTTAATCCGAGGAGTAATAGGTCTGCTCCAAAAAACACAGCCAATGTGACAAGAAGAGTAAAACAAAGGGACAAGAAAGACAAAATGGGTTAATTTAAAATGACTCTATACTCTGACCTTATACCTTTCACAAAATTTAACTCAAAATGAATCATAGACTGAAGGTAAAATGCAAAAGTATAAAATTTCTAGAAGATAAGATAAGGGAAATCTAGGTGATTTGGGGGGAGTATCACAGTGAGTTTTTAGGGATAACACAAAGAATATAATTGATGCAAGAGAACTGGTAAGTTGGACTTCATTAAAATTAAAAACAAAAGACACTGTAAAAAGAATAAAAGACAAGCCACAGACTGGGAGAAAATAATTGTAAGACACATGTCTGATAATAGACTTGTGTCCAAAATCTATAAAGAACTCTTAAAATTCAACATTAACAAAACAAACCATCCAGTGAAGGTGGGGGGAAAAGAAAGCAAAAAAAGATACCTCACCCACGAAGGTATGCAGAAGGCAAGGATGCACATAAAAAGGTATGCAGCATCATAACATCATTAGGAAATTGCAAAATAAAACACAAGATACTACTACGCACTTGTCAGAACGGTGAAAATCCAAAGCAGTGACAACAGAAACTGCTGGGGAGGATGTGGAACAATAGGGCACAGACAGTTCAACAGTCTGACCATTTCTTACAAAGCTAAACCTTAGCTTTATTATAGGATCCAGCAATCACACTCCTAAGTATTTACACAAATTTGCTGAAAATTTACATTCACACAAAAATCTGTAAATGGATGTTTATAGCAGTTTTATTCATAATTGCCAGAAACTGGAAACAACATAGATGTCCTTTAATAGGTGATTGGATAAACTGTGGAACATTCATATATTAAACTATTATTCAGGGTGCCTGGGTGGCTCAATGGGTTAAGCCTCTGCCTTCGGCTCAGGTCATGATCCTGGGGCCCTGGGATCAAGCCCTGCATCAGGCTTCTTACTCAGCAGGGACCCAGCTTCTCCCTCTGCCTGCTGCTCCCTAATCCACCCCTCCACACAGCCCCGCTCATGCTCTCTCTCTTTCTCTCTCTGTCTCTCTATTATGTGCACACTCTCTCTCTGCCAAATAAATAAATAAAGTCTTTTTAAAAAATAAAATACTGTTCAGCAATAGAAGAAATGAGCTATCTCCAACAATGAAAAGACATGGGGGAAACTTAAAGGCATATCGCTAAGTGAAAGAAGCCAATCTGAAGAGGAGATATACTATATGATTCCAACTCTGTGACATTTAGAAAAAGCAATAAACAATAAAACAATCAGTAAAAATAATCAGTGGTTTCCAGGGTTTAGGCAGAGAAAGCAGGGATGAGTAGGTAGAGCACACGGGATGTTTAGGGCAGTGAAACTATTCTATATCGTGCTGGAAGGATGGATACATGACATTATGCTTTTGGCAAAACCCATAAAACTGGACAACACAAAGAGTGAATCCCAATGCAAGCTATGGACTTTAGTTAATAATAAAGTATCAGTATTGGTTCATCCATTGTAGCAAACACACCACACCAATGCAAGACAAAAATAAAATGGAAAACTGAGGGGGCAGGCAGGGAGTGTTTGGGAATTCTCTGGTTCTTTCTGTTCAATTTTTCTGTAAACCTAAAACAGCCCTAATATTCACCATCATTAGCCATCAAGGAGATTCAAATCCAAACCACATTGAGATACCACCTTACACAAATTAGAATGGCCAAAATCAACAAGACAGTAGGCAACAAGCTTTGGAGAGGATGTGGGAACCCTCTTACACCGTTGGTGGGAATGCAAGTTGGTGCAGCCACTTTGGAAAACAGTGTGGAGATTCCTTAAGAAATTAAAAATAGAGCTACCCTATGACCCTGCAATTGCCCTACTGGGTATTTATCCCAAAGATACAGACGTAGTGAAAAGAAGGGCCATCTGTATCCCAATGTTCATTGCAGCAATGGCTACAGTTGCCAAATTGTGGAAAGAACCAAGATGCCCTTCAATGGACGAATGGATAAAGAAAGTAAGTTCCATGTATATAATGGAGAATTATGCCTCCATCAGAAAGGATGAATAACCAGTTTTTGCATCAACATGGACGGGACTGGAGGAGATGATGCTGAGTGAAATAAGTCAAGCAGACAGAGTCAATTATCATATGGTTTCACTTATTTGTGGAGCATAAAGAATAACATGGAGGACATTGGGAGATGGCGAGGAGAAGGGAGTTGGGGGAAACCGCAGGGGGAGACAAACCTTGAGAGACTGTGGACTCTGAGAAACAAACTGAGGGTTTTGGAGGGGAAGGTTGGGTGAGCCTGGTGGTGGGTATTAAGAAGGTATTAAGGAGGGCACATATTGCATGGAGCACTGGATGTGGTGCATAAACAATGAATTTTAGAACACTGAAAAAAATTAAATTTTAAAATAAAGTCTATTAATGTTATTTTAAAAAGATAGAGATAAAGAAAAACAGCTGGAACATATAAAGTTTAATTATTTATCTATTTTGCCATAATTTTGATTGTTTTACATAACTGCCCTCTATCCTGAGTCCCTTTTCTCTCTTACAAAACCCCCACTTACAAAAATATGGCCCACACCTCTCTGTGCCTCTCTCTTTTTTTTATTAAACCTTTGTTTATTAAGTAATAATTTTGCACCAAGCACTATTGTAATTGCTGGAGATCTAGAAAGAGGAATAAGATCAGACTTGAGGATCTCAAAGTCTAGCAATAGAGACATGTTAATTACAGTGGAACAAGATATTAAGTGACATAAATAAAGCTAAGAAAAATCTCCTGGAACCACAATAACTGAGTACTTTAAACTCTACAGGGCATTGTGAAACTATATTAAAATCTTCATTGTGTGCTTTGTTTAGCACTCCCCTATCTTGCTTTTGCTTTTGCTAGTGTCTCACATTTAAAATTTCTTTTAAACCTCTCCCTCCTATTCCTGTTCTTCAGCCTTCTGCTTCTTCCTCAGGATCGCTAACTTGCTAATTTACCAATTCAGTCTAACTATGAGGCCAATGTATGTTCATCGAGCACAGTTTGTGATTATTTCACCTGCAGAAGATAGAGAGAGAAAGAGAGAGAGAGAGAGAAATGAACTTTACTCAGGGAACAGTAGGGATATTCCCAATGTGCAATTTTAAGGCTATATTCCAAAAGAAGGATGATGGGGAGAGCTTTCAACAATGGGCACGTAGTGACAAGCCTCACACACCAGCTCTCTCCTCTGGCAGTTGACAAGAGGAGAAGCAGATGCTGGCAGCTTCCTGTTTGCCGTGTTGTCAAGGGCAGGCCAAATTCAACAGTTTTTTCTTACCCTTGGAGACAACATATCACCAAGTGCCTCCCACTAAACCACTGCCGACCTCTCTGTGCTCATCTCCGGCCACTGTACAGAATCCCGCTTTGCATTCTTGTGACTCCTTGGGAGAGAACTCTTGTCACATCCACATTGTGGTTTCCTGACTTTCTGCCTCAATTCATGCTTTTCCTCTGCTCCTGGAATCACCTGCCTTAGCTTTTATTCCATCTTCATCCACCCAGGCAGCTATCTCAACCAATGTCCATCCCCATGTATTTGTGTCTAATATCTTTGTATTGAATTATCTGGTTCTCGATTCTTTTTTTGTTTGTTTGTTTCCTAATTTTTTTAAATTTTTATTTTAATTAATTTTTATTTTATATTTTAAAATTTTATTTTGATTCCAGCTACTCAACACACCATGTTATATTAGTTCCATGTGCACTGTACAGTGATTCAACACTTCCATCCATCACCTGTGCACATCAGGACAAGGACAACCTGCAATCCTCAACTCCTACTTCACCGATCCCACCCCATGTCTCACACAATTTTTTTTATTTATTTATTTTCAGCATAACAATATTCATTGTTTTGTACCACACCCAGTGCTCCATGCAGTCTGTGCCCTCTCTAATACCCACCACCTGGTTCCCCCAACCTCCCACCCCCCCACCTCTTCCAACCCTTCAGATTGTTTTTCAGAGTCCATAGTCTCTCATTGTTCACCTCCCCTTCCAATTTCCCCCAACTGCCTTCTCCTAACTCCCCATGTCCTCCATGCTATTTGTTATGCTCCACAAATAAGTGAAACCATATGATA
>PJEN01026766.1:0-14106 GCA_004024605.1 Pteronura brasiliensis | reverse complement strand
CTGTGAAGTGTGTAAACCTGGCGATTCACAGACCTGTACCCCTGGGGATTAAAATATATGTTTATAAAAAAATAAATTTATTTAAAAAAAAAAGAAGAGTTGAAATGTAGACTACTCAGGAAAATGAAAAATTAAAGGTGTCTCATGGAACCAGACATTTCTCTTGTGGTTTCTGCTTTTCAAGTCATCCTTATAAAGGGAAACCCTATCACAGATAATGAAAATAGTTTATTTTGGGGCTTCCCATGATCTTTGTACTTTCAGGGGCGTACCTTTGTAATAACATGTTATTTGTATAAGACAATTAAAAATGTGAATCACTCTTGAGTTCTGCAGACAAACACAGAAGACCATATTGTAGGATTCCAGGCACAGGAAAATCCAAGATGAAGTAAAGTACCAGAGACAGATAGAAAAGCAGTGGTTGCAGGGACTGGGATGAGGGAATGAAGAATGAGTGTTACTAGCACAGGTGTCTCTGAGATGGAAATGTTGTAGAAGTAAATGGTTGTGCCAAACTCTGAATGTACCTAATGAGACCTCAATATGCCATTGAAAAGGATCTAAGTAAAATTTTATGTAAACTGAAATTCTACTTTATTTAATGAACAAAATCTATTAAGTCTTATACAGGTGTGTACAAAACACAAATATTACAAAGAGGGCAATGACAGGGGAGGGAAGGCATTTTTGGGGGCTGCAGCCAGCACCAGCTGCTTCTCAGGGGCTAAGACTGTTTGTTCCACTGAGGCAGCTGGTGGTTCATCCCATACAGGCCTCCCAAGAGCAAGGGCAGGACCCTGCTGGACCTCCAGGTCAGGCAAAGGGGCTGATGGCTCTTGCATCTCAGGAGAGTGAATTAGAGCCCTGACTACCAGGGCAGGTGGTGTCACTGGTCATCCTGACAGGTGAGCCACAGCATCAGGGATGGGGTGGGCCAGCTCAGGCTCCAAAGATGCAGCAGGTGCCAGAATGGGTGATGGGACGAGTTCCTGAGGTGGATTAGGACCTTGCTCTGGGGCTGGTGCTGTAGCTCCAAGAAGAGAAAGTATAATCAGCACGACTGACTTCCCTTTTGCCTCATACACAAAAGAAACTTCCCACGACTCAATGTGGTCTGCGTTCAAGACCCAATCTCTTGAAGGTCTCCACATCTGAAGCCCATGAAGACAGAGATCTGAGACTACTCACTCCTCTTGACCCAACTACAATCTATGGAGGCTTACTCAGTGTGGCCCACCCTGTCTCTTCCTCAGGCCCACATAAGTCAGCCCCAGTCCTCCTCACCCCAGCCTCTGGCTCCATGGGCTCGAGGTGTTGCAGCTATGAGAGCAGAAGCTGGGAACAGCACTCTAGGTCTGAGCCTGGCATATTGACACCCAGGTATGCCTGTAGTCAATTCAGGCTGGGAAATTCTGGGGGATGGAAAAAATCCCTGGAATAGTGTTCCAGCAATGTGCTCAAGATGGAATAGATGGTCCTAGCGACAGACAAGTAGGCAGAGAAGTCAGAGGACAGGGCACCTTCCCAAAACAATATCCCAGGGAACCGTATGTGAGCCTGGGTCCTGGGCTTCCAGCCCCTGTCAGAGACCAGTCCTACTCCTTGTTGACCTGTGATATGGCAGTCCTGCCTGAGACAGACCTTGTCACAGATGGAAGGGTAGCAGGAATTCACTATGAATGTCCATTCTTGATCAATTGTGTGAACATTTCTGTCCTCTTCAGGAGAGCTGGACACACTCCTCAGCCTGTATCCTTACCCATTTGTCACTTGAATTCAATGGCACGTGACCAGGGAGGTGTGGTGTCTGGCCTCTTCATTACCCTCACGGCACATGCCACTTCTCTGGGAAGATACAACTAAGATGAGAACCAAGGGACTCTGTCTCTAACCAGGCCTACCCAGGACCCTCCCAATCGCTCAAAATTTACCTCCTGTGCCCATGTGTTTCCTTATTCACTAGGTGCCATGAGTGGATCTCCTTCCACTGACACTAATCTCCCACATGTGTGCTATGTCTGGTCCCTGAGCTCTCACTGGGTCTCCTGAGCACCCTCTGAGCATCCAGTGTCTAGATTCCAACAGACTTCTGTGTGATTCTTTCTAAATCCTCAGTTCTGGGTCCCAGAATTGAGGTAGAGATAGGGCTGGGAGGGGGCAGGCATGGAGAATGACCCTCTCAGGGGTTGAAGCTGTCCTCCATCCCCCTATGCACTCCCAAACTGCTCACACACCATCCACATCTCCCCGGGACATCTGCCCATTTTCCAGAAGAAGCGCCCAGACCTTTACTCTAAAGCAGGAATAACAGATATGTGGATGAAAGTTCAGCAGCCCCTCTAATTTACAGTACCTCGCTACCCTGGTGGAGAGGGAAGGCCCTCCTTTCTCAGGGCCGTGGATGTGCTCTGGCACAGATAAGAGGCACCTCAGGCATCCTATTTTCACCCTGCCCACAATGACATTGGTGTGAACAAGTAGGGATCACTAGGGTATCCACGGTGCTCAACCTCCTCCAGCCCAAGGGTGGGAACACCCACATATTCCTCTTTCCCTAAAACTTAAGAGGAAGTGATGGGGCTGCCATTGGATAATTCAGAGGGATGGGCATCACCTAGTCTGCTCAGTATTAAGTACCTTATGGCACCTGTTGCCAAATACCCTGAGGCATTTAGGGAGAGGTTTGAGCCAATATCTGCAGCATGTGAAAAAGCCATTTCCCTGGGGTTTCTGGAAGCAGAACCCCAGGAAGTAGGCAAGCAGCAAGAGAATATCTTTCCATATCAGATGTCTCCAGCCTAGTAACCCTGATACGGACTACACTAGAATCTGGGTGCCTGGTTGCTGGGGTTCCAAGTTCTGTTGGAGTCTGTGGTCAAGGAAGTGACATCATTGCCTGGGATCCCCCTACCACAGTCCACTCCTGGTTTGACACCTACACAAACAGTGCTCTTGTCTGTCATCTACTTATCGCCTTTCTGCATGGAAGGCTACATCTTACACAGTGACACCAACACAGTCCTCTCCACAGGGCCCCAGGGAAGATCTGGGTGCAGCCAGGGCTCCAGCTTGGAAACACACCTGGTTTCAGACACAACTATATTCTTACCTGTTTTTGACCCTGGATAAAACATTGTGCCTGACAGGGATGGTTGTCTCTGTAAAATACGGATGATTCTAGCATGTCTTTCTACCAGATATCCATAGGCGTAGGCTGGATAATGTCTATGATGTTAGATGACCAGTGTCACATGTAGAAAATACCTCCAACCAAATTTCCTTCATCTTATCAACTTCTTTGAATCTGCTACTAGTCAGATTCCACCGCACAGTCCCTACTGGTTTGTGTGTTTTTGTGTGTACATGCACATTCTCTCCTATGTGAACACATATGTTCATCAGTGCTCACATCCTGGAGTCCCAGAAGAACAGGGTATTAGCTTGGATATTAGCTTCCAAGATCTTAGACTTCTAATTTTCAATGCAAACCCTAAAGAAGTGATTGGATCCTTGTCCCTTGAGAGTCAAAACCCACCCTTACCCATAGAGATCGCCTGTCCTTTGATGTAAGCCATTACCTTCTTTCCAAATGGTGTGATGTCCATTCAATGGGTTTCCATGACCTGGGATCCTCCTCAGACAAGAACATGAGGAGATGTCTCCTATCTAGGATATCAACATTCACCCTCATCCTGTTACCTTTTCCATGTCTATAGCCACTTCTTTCTAGACAACCTTTTCCTGAGCCACCAGTGAATGGCTAGGTGTATCCATGTCCCCACCTTTGAGGACACTCAAAGAGCTGGGTTCATGCCCAGTAAGCCTTCCTTCCAGTCTGATCCTTAGCAAGGCATGGACCCTGCAGGGATCATCACCTTCTCCCCTCAGGGGTACCGTTGGTTCCCCAAATCATCTGTAAACATCCTTGTGTAACCCCCTCTGCTGAGCGTGACCTGGATTTAGTGATTCAATTTTATTCCACAGAACATGGTAACATGACCCAAAGGCCCTGCTGAGATTTAGTTATAAAAGCTCATTGCTCAGCCCCAAGTTGACTCTGACCCATGTTCTCTAACAGATCCTCATACTGGAGTACAAGCTCTTAGGTTGAACGATGACACAGACATATGCACGTGGCCTAGCACTGTTGGTCAACAACAGACAGAGGAACTCAGGTCTTTCAGATGGACCATGTCTAGCCAATGCCCATAAGTGAACTCAGGTTCTCAGTGAGGCAGGTCCTCCCTTGGTGTTGAACAACATCCCCAACTTAAAGAGAGACTCTGGAAGGAGCCCCCAGGTGAGCACTGTTGAATTCTTGATCCCCTGAGATCGGGAGAAAATTTTTGTGGGTTCAACCACTGAGTATGGAGAAATGTGGTGACACAGCACTGGAAGAAGGTTACTGATACTCTTGAAATGCCCGGGGCCATGGTCCTCCTACCTTCCCTCTCTGCTCTCTTCATCAGCTTACTCTGGCCACCCTGGCATCCTTTTTAACCTCCACTCTGGGAATATCAAAGTCTGCCCCCGATCCTAAGCTCCATGGTGCCCTCTGACAGGCTGAATACACTCAGATTTGTGCAGGGCTGTCTCCTTCTTTTCCTGTCACAGGAATTCTCAATATCTTCTCAGAATATCCATTAATACCCTTCACCTGGTGGAGCTCAGGACTTAGTTGTAGTCCCTTGCTGTTTTCCTATGGAGCAATTGTTCTTTTCATCCACAATTTTGTTTCTTGTTTGTCCATCTTCTCTTATAGACCCTGAGCTCTTAGAGGGAGAACGTGGTTGGCTGATAAGCACTGGTACCATCTGAGTGTGCAGTGCCCAGTAGCAAAATGAACACAAAACATGATCCATCCCAACACTGACCAGCTCCATTGTTTGAGTCTCATTAATTTTGCTCATGTGTAAGTCCTTTTGTTTTCTTTTGTTTTGTTTTTTAAGCTATCTATACCTGACGTGGGGCTCAAAATCATAACCCTGAGATCAAGTATCCTACTGTCTGAGAAAGACGGGTACCTCTTTGGTCATTTTTAAAGGATTTAGGCTGGTAACTATTGAAGTTTAGTGATTTCAACATATTGTAGGTATATTACATCATGTTAAATTTCCAAGTAACTCCCCAAATTTTGGTAGCATGTCACCGCAGTTTTCCTCACATGACAGTGCTGAGTGGCTCTTAAAATTAGGAGACTGAAATCCTTTATGTGGTCTTTTAGGAAGGCAGATTCCCTCCACCATCACCCTTCTCACTCCCTGGGGTGTCATGCACCTCTGATGACATCAGCACAAGAGGAAAGATGACAAAGAAATACACAAAGGAGGGTGTTTCCAGCCAGGCCTTAAAGGCCTAAATGTATAATTTTATGCCAAATCTTTTATTTACTTTTAGGTATTTATTTCTTTATTAGAGGGAAAAGAGCACAGAAAGGAGGGGAGTGGCAGAGGGAGAACCAGAGAGACGCTGAGGTGAGGAGAACAGGGTTTGGCTGATATAGACCTGTGGAGGGAACAGTTAAGGCCACACAGAGCAAGTCTCCATCAACTGGTAAGCCATGAGTAATCAGTACTCTCTCAGATCCCTGTGCCCATGACCGGCCATCAGGGGAGACCTTCCAGGGATTGCTTCATGGACTCAGAGAACATTGAATGGTGGGAAAATTTTCCTTATTTAAGAGGGGCATGAAAATTCAGTCATGGTGATAATACTTTCTCTTCTTGGACCAAAAGCACCAGCCACAAAAGAAGATTCTGAACCACTTCAAGATTCCTCTAGCTCCCACTGTGGTGTTGTGGCAGCTTCATAGCTCAAGTGGTGTGGGTGGGAATAAGTTGTGTGGGTGATATGGCTGTGAATACAGCAGAGGGGAGGTGCCTACTGCAAAGTTTTTATTGACAATGAAGTGCATGATTGAAACACTTAGGAGTCTACTACTGTGGGGGACATTCCTGGCTTAAAAGTGTCCAAGTGGTGAAGCAGGTTGGAATCCCAGGTGTGACAGTATGATCTCAGGAACCTGAGGGGTCAGAAGAAGAACAGGTGGGTCCCAAATGCTTCAGAGTTCCCAGACATCAGCTAGGGAAAAATGGCTGAAAACCACGAAGCTAGCTCCTGGCTTTCTGCTCTGTGTAGCTCTATACCCTGAATCACAGCATGGCTGGGCATTCACTTTTCTGGGAGGGGTCCAGCAAAAAACAGAAGGATGGCAAGACCTACAACACCCTACAGGTATCATGTGGGACTGTGTCACAGGAATTCATAGAAATTGGAGTTGGTGATGCCTGGGTGGCTCATTTGTTTAAGCAATTGCCTTCAGCTCAGGTCATGATCCCAGAGTCCCAGGAGTGAGTCCCATATAGGAATCCCGGCTCCATAGGAAATGTGCTTCTCCCTCTGACCTTCTCATAAATAAATAAATAAATAAATAAATAAATAAATAAATAAATAAAGTAAATAAAATAAAATACATAAAATAATAAAATGTGAATAAATACATAGATAGATAGGTAGATAGATAAATAAAATCTTTAAAAACAAACAAAAAAAAAATTAGAGTTGTAACTCAGTTGTGTGCCTGAGATAAAAATGCCATTTCACTGGCAGCATGAACACGGAGTTCTGGCAGAAACTGAGGAGTTAAGACTGGTGGATTGTTTTTTTCTCTGAGGGTTCACCAAAGAGCTGGGATGAAAATTTTCAGCTCCTGGTTAGAGAGCAGGGTGCAGCTTCATCGCACCCATTGGAACGGCAAGCCTTCAGGGAGTTAAACAATACCACATACTGGAATCCAGAGCTGCTTACACAGAGGCCTGTCTCTGCTGCTTAGGAAAACTGCTTTTGCACTAGCTGACTTACACTTGAGAACCAAGGCAAGAGATCCCTCCCCTTGAACACAATCAAGAAAGACTCCCTCCTCTCAAGTTTACTGATAATAGAGGGTTGCAAAGCTTCAGAGCTTAGGAAAAACATTAAGTAGCATTCTTATATTTTTATTTTGTAGGCTTTTTAATTTTTTTCAGGTTTTTCATATTTTTCATATCTTTTAAAATAATGTTTATTATATATATAGGGGGGGGGCTTTGGGCAGAGGCAGAGAATCTTGAAGCAGACTGCCCGCTGATCACACAGTCCAACTCTGGGTAGGATCCCAGGTTGATTTCAGATCAATCGGAGATGGAACTCAACAACCTTGCCACCCAGGCTCCCCTCCAAGAGTAGCTTTAATTGAGAAGAAATTAAAATAGGATCAATCCTAAATATGTACGAATAAAAAGGAAAGAGTAGGAGAAGGAAGGGAAAGAAGAAAGGAAAAATCAGAGAAAGAATAGTCAAGGAGTGATATGAATTTTACTAAAGTGTGGCATGAGGCAAAACTAGAAAGAAAGAAAGATCTTTATTAGTAGTATCTTCGTGGTATGACCAAATGTGTTTTGTATTTATTCTACATGCTTGAAAAAATATTTCTATTTTTAAACTATGCATAAATTGTTTCATTTTTATCCTTAATATTGAAAGAAAAGACGTTATATAATTTACTTTCTCAAGTGTCTTAGGACTTCTGGCGGGGATTCTCCTCAACCTCACTGTATCTCTAAAGGTCTTGGAGGTGATCATTGACTTTGTTCTCGAACATGAAACAATAATACTAGACATTCCTGCATCGTGTTTGTTTCTTTTTTTGTCCTTACTGCAATGATAAGTACTAATTAATTTAGTTATGTACATATTAAGTGTCTTTTCTCTATCACTTATCAACCTCAAAAGGGCAGTCACTTTTTCTGTTTTATTCACCAATATAGAATCAATTGCCTAGCACAATGACACTTGAGGTAGGAACTCAATAAATACCTTGGAATGAATAAATATGTAAAAAAAGAAAAAGAAATTCTTTCACAGTTTAGAAGTATAATTGAAAATCTATAAATACAAAATAAAGATTGATTCATCATAGCAAATGGTTGCAAATTTGTTATCATAAAATGGGCCATTAGTGTCCAGATTTTTTTTCTTTTTACTACTCTTTCATTATCAGTTTTCACTAAGATTTGTTATTCCTCAAAGTGAAAAATAGATATATTTTCTGAGAAAAAAAATAAATAATTGTTTTAGACGTAGTGTAAACACCAGAACCAGCACTACGTTGAGGCAATCGATGCATCCAGAGCATAGGCTGTCAGGAGATACACACACCTAGGTTTGCGCAAGCCTCATCCATGAATCTTCGTGACCCTGTAAGTGATTGGCCCCTTAAATTTTGTATCCTAGGGGCCTCACTTGTCTCATTCTGGTATCTATGTTAATTTATCTATTATTTATTCTTTCTATAAACTTATCCTTGAAAGAGAAATGAGTGCATTTCCAAGCTATCTCAGCTTGCCAACAATAGGTTCATGAATGTCCTTCTTTTCATATACAGATTTCTTTCCATCTCTTGACTGCCTGCCAAACCCACATAACAAAACTTCCAGATTGGTGACAACTATCTATTCCCTTTCCTCCAATCCCATACTGCTAATTGTGACCAAGCTTACTGGCTGCACTAAACATTTTTTGTTATCCAGCCTTAGCTGGTGTGTAATGAGAATTGTTACTCTTTTCTTCATCACTTTGTGCAGGCCAGAGATTACAAATGAAGTGTTGGGTCTCAGTGCATAGACACATTTTTTTTTTTGCCTTCAACATACTTAATGTTAACTACTTTCCAACAGTAAAAATTATCAATTTTATAGGAAAATCCAGATGTACAAAATGTCAAAAATAAAAAAAATAGATTTTCCTTTATTTATTTTAGAGAAAGAGGGAGAGGATGTGCATGTGCATGAGTTGGAGGAGGGGCAGAGGCAGAGGGAGAGGAAGAGAAATCTAAACAGACCCCATGCTGAGCAGGCAGCCCTACATAAGTCTTGATCTCACAACCCAGAGATCAGGACCTGAGCCAAAACCAAGAGTTGGATTCTTAATCAACTGAGCCACCCAGGTGCCCCATAAAACACATTTTTTAAAGAAAATCTGACAAGGGTCTTTTAATACATGGCTCCAGTCAGCTGAAGCTTTCTGAGCATTCAGCTGAAATAGATGCCTTTCTTAGAAGCTGCCAATGGACTTACAACAGATAAAATGTTTCTTCTCAGTTTTCAGTTAATTTCAGACATCTGAATTTTCCAATGATACCTAGCCCTCATATATGAAAACTCTATTGACAGTGGGATGGGGAGAACCCCCTTTCTAGCAAATGCAAGTTACTGCTCAACTCACTCCAGAAAACACAAAATCTCAAACATTTCCACATTATTTTATAGACACAAACTCGTTAGGCTAAGAAATGTCCCTTTGGCATTCCAATCACCCATAGCACTGGTATTGTTCTTTTTATTTTATTTTAATTTTTTTTAGAAAAAAAACTGTAGAATCATTAGCATACTATGTTATATTAGGTTCAGGTGTACAATAGAATGACTTGATAATTCTGTACATTACTTGATGCTTACCATGATAAATATAGTCGCCATCTGTCACCACACTGCATTGTTACAGTATTATTGAACATATTCCCTATGCTGTACTTTACATTTATGTAACTTATTTATTTTGTGACTGAAAAAATTTTACCTCTTTATCCCTTTTATCTGTTTTTCCCATTCTCCTTCCCATTTTCCCTTTGGCAATCACCAGTTTGTTCTCTATATTTTAGAGTTTGGTTTTTGTTTGTTTTTCAGATTCCACATAAAACTGAAATCATATGGTACTATTGTTTTTATAGTACTGTCACTCCTCTTAAACTTCACATGTCTTTTATTTTAAAATCTGTACCACAGGGTGAAGGAAAAAGTACCAAACTTGTATCCCCGTAATGTGTGTGTGTGTATATGTGTGTGTGTGTGTGTGTGTGTGTGTGTACACAAACACACAGTACACAGGATGGAGAGGTAGATTCTGTGAATAAGAAAGTGTGAAAGTTGAGAGCTTTGGAGTTAAAAACTGAAATTCCAGAAGAGGATCCCTGGTTCAAATTTCAACATTACACATTCCTATCTTGCTGGTCAGGAGTCACACATATAATGTCTTTACCAAAGTATTCTTCCAGCCAACAATTATTTTTCTCTCCAGATCATGCTTTTCTTGTGTTTCTCAGTGTGGATGGGTTGACACTTTTCTGAGTATTCGAAGTCTGATTGCTTTTTGCTTAACAACTCTTTAACAAATCCTTGTTAAAATCATCTCTAAGCTCTTGCCCTTTACTATGAACTTTAACAAAAATCCAGATTGCACCCTTGACATTTTTTTCTTAGAAATCTCCTCAGGTAATCATTTAAGCTCATCACAAATATATTCTGTTTTACAGAAAACACTAAGCACAATTCAGCCAAGTGCTTTACATCTTTACAACAAAGATCACCTTTCCTCCAGTTTCTAATGACATTCTTCATTCCTATCGGAGACCAGAAGAGCATCACCTTTAAAGGTTCATACTTCTACTGACAGTCTCTTCCAGTCAATGTAGGCTTTTCTAACATGCACCTTGTAACTCTTCCAGTCTTTCCCCATCCCACTTCCACAAAGTCACTTCCATATTTGCAGGTATTTGTTACAGCAGCTCCCTACTTTTCAATGGCAAAAACTCCATTTGTTTGCTAGGATTGTGTTAACAGAATGCCAGCCACCAGACTGGGTGACTTAAACCAAAGAAATTTATTTTTTCAGAATTCTCGAAGATGGAAGTCCAAAATTAAGGTATTAGAAGGTTTGGTTTCTCCTGAAGCCTCTCTTCCTACCTTGGAGACCGGACGTTTTCATGTGTCTGTTGGCCATTTGGAGGTCTTTGCAGAAATATCTGTTCAGGTCTTCTGCCCATTTCTTGAATGGAATATCTGTTCTTTGGGTGTTGAGTTTGATAAGTTCTTTATAGACTTTGGAAATTAGCTCTTTATCTGATATGTAATTTGCAAATGTCTTTTCCCATTCTGTTGGTTGTATTTAGGTTTTGTTGACTGCTTCCTTTGCTGTGTAAAATCTTTGGATCTTGATGAACTCCCAATAGTTCATTTGTGTCCTTGCTTCCCTTGCCTTTGGTGATGTTCCTAGGAAGAAGTTTTTGTGGCTGAGGACAAACAGGTTGCTTCCTGTGTTCTCCTCAAGATTTTTGAGGTATTTTTTTCTCAAATTGAGGTCTTTCATTCATTTTGAGTCTATTTTTGTGTGTGGTGTAAGGAAATGGCCCAGTTCCATTCTTCGGCATGTGGATGTCCAATTTTCCTCGCACCATTTATTGAAGAGACTTTGTTTTTTCTATTGGACATTCATTCCTGCTTTGTCAAAGATTAGTTGACCATAGACTTGAGATTCCATTACTGTGGTCTCTACTCTCTTGCATTGATCTGTGTGTGTGTGTTTGTGCCCGTACCATACTATCTTGATGATTACAGCTTTGTAATAAAGGTTGAGGTCTGGAATTGTGATGCTGCCATCTTTGGTTTTCTTTTCCAACATTCGTCTGGCTATTTCGGGTCTTTTCTTGTTTCATACACATTTTAGGATTATTTGTTCCATTTCTTTGAAAAATGTCGATGGTATTTTCATAGGGATTGCATTAAATGTGTAGATTTCTCTATGAGCATAGACATTTCACAATATTTGTTCTTCCAAGCCATGAACATGAAACATTTTTCCATTTATTGTGTCTTCCCCAATTTATTTCATAAGTACTGTATAAATACAGAGTACTCAGTATTTCTGGGTACAGATTCTTTGTCTCTTTGGTTCAATTTATTCCTAGGTATCTTATGGTTTTTGGTGCAATTGTATGTGGATCGACTCCTTAATTTCTCTTTCTTCCATCTTGTTGGTGTATAGAAATGGAACTGATTTTTGTGTATTGCTTTTATATCCTGACATTTTCTGAATTCCTGTATAAGTTCTAGCAGTTTTGGAGTGGAGTCTTTTGGGTTTTCTACATAAATTAACATGTCATCTGCAAAGAGTGAGATTTTGACTTCCTCTTTGCTGATTTGGATGCCTTTTATTTCTTTTTGTTGTCTGATTGGTGAGCTAGAAATTCCACTATATGATAAAGTATAGGAAATGGACATGTGGAACAGGTGTGCAGGAGAAGCAGAGGAATGTTAAGTTCACATATACTTTGCTGCTTTCCTATGTTTTTAATACCACTGCCTAAGAATTTTTGATCTTTTAATTGAAAAGCACAGGAAAGGTTTAGTTGTTGTGCTAGAAATAAAAATTTTATTAGAGCAAAAGGAAGCACTCCAGAAAGCTGCCCTCTTTTGAGGTGCATATCTCATGACAGGACTGACTTGAGTGGAGGAGTGGTGGGAAAGAAAGAGTCATCTTCCACTCCTGTTACATGAGACCTGACTCCCTCGGCTCCTCCCTCAGCCCAAGTTTGTGGAACTCAGACAGTTCATCCCTGAAAACCTAGGGTCTTCCTGTCCCTTTGCATTATTTCCCAGTCCAGAGGACCTGATCCTTAAAGCTGACTTTCCTGTCATTCAGGTGAAATGATTCTGTGTGATGACAGATCACCCCCTCAGCACAGAGCAGCAAACAGGCCACAGTACCTTATGCATCTGACCCTTGGGCATTCTAGGGCTCAAGGTCATCTTCCAGGGCCTGAGAGGTACCCACACACCCACCCTGCAGAGCCCCTCTTCCATCCATCACCATGACACCTGTGGATTCCTGCTAGTTCTATAGATTCTATCACTGCTCATCAGAGCAGCCAGCCTGGGCCTTGGAGGGGCTGGAGATTGCTTACTTCCAGGGGCTTCCACCAGCCATGAGGCCAAAAACAGAGCTGCCTCTTGGCTCCCCCATGAACACTACTCTCTCCCAAGTCAGCTAATGTGGTGCCAGTTATTTCCTTACTGAATTGTGTGGACTTGGAATGCGTTTTGTTGAATAACCATTACACTTAATGTTGGAAGTTTACTACTTTTTAAATGTAAAATCAATTAATTAACATGAGTGTCTATATTAAGCAATATTTACTTCCAGTTGTTTTAAAATTGTGTTTACATAAGGGGCGCCTGGGTGGCTCAGGGAGTTTAAGCCTCTGCCTTCAGCTCGGGTCATGATCTCGGGGTCCTGGGATCGAGCCCCGCATTGGGCTCTCTGCTTGGCGGGGAGCCTGCTTCCCCCTCTCTCTGCCTGCCACTCTGCCTACTTTTGATTTCTGTCTGTCAAATAAACAAATAAAATATTTAAAAAATATGTTTACTTAAAATAAAAAGAGTTCCGATCCAAGAAAGCTCTTGAATTATTATGAAACAATTATCCTAGGGACTGCCACTTAGGTCGTTCTCCCTCTCACAGAGCCTTAGTGATGCAAAGTCATCATAGACTGCCTGTTAACCATCTGTCCTTAAATTCTTTTTTTTTTTTGTTGGTCCCACAAGATTTATTTTATATTGATAGAACATACAAATTATTTTAAGGATATTATATTCATGAAACATTTTTTACATGCATATATTTGAAGAAAAGACTGTAATACAAAGAAGAACAACTATAGAAATGTCTATATGGAAGGCTCATACAATTTAAATATGACAGATAAAGTGGACCAAGAAAATAAGTACTTAGAATATTTAAAAAAAAAACACAATTCATCAGATTTAATTAATAACAAAAATCATATTTGATGACAGTGAATACACCCTCTTCCAAATATTCAGAGAACATTTTTTAAATGATCATATGGTATGCCACAAAGAAAATCTTTGCATACTGTTAGAAGTAGAAATCAGGTTTGCCCTGTTCTCTGATGATTATCATAATGTAAAACATCTACAAATTAGAAACAAATTTGGACAAAAGTCTTCCACTGCTTTAATATTTCAAAACACATTGGTATGCAAGTATTAATCAAAAGAAACACTAGCAGACTAATAAAAAAGAACAAAAATGATATCACAATTTCTCAAAACTTTGAGAGCAATATTCAGTAGTAAATTCATAACCTTAAATATTTCATTATTAAAAATGAAGAATGAAATGACATGATTAAGAATCCAATATAATATGAAGCCAAGGGGTATGTTGTTTTTATAGGGAGATAAATTAAGTAGATAAGCATCTAGAAAA
>PJEN01026765.1:0-14107 GCA_004024605.1 Pteronura brasiliensis | reverse complement strand
CCTTCATATATTCTTATCTGGATAAAATGACAAGGTGGAAAAACTCACCACAAAAAAAAAGAATAAGAGGCAGTACTGAAGGCTCCCTAGCCTGTCCTAGTACCAATGGACATTGGTAATACGTCAGATCTAGAGTCCAGAATGATGATTCTCAAGGTGCTAGCTGGGCTCAAAAAAGGCATGGAAGATATTAGAGAAACCCTCTCTGGAGAAATAAAAGCACTTTCTGGAGAAATAAAAGAACTAAAAACTAACCAAGCTGAAATCAAAAAAGCTATTAATGAGGTGCAATAAAAAATGGAGGCTCTTACTGCTAGGATAAATGAGGCAGAAGAGAGAATTAATGATATAGAAGACCAAATGACAGAGAATAAAGAAGCTGAGCAAAAGAGAGACAAACAATTAGTGGACCACAAGGAGAGAATTCAAGAGACAAGTGACACCATAAGACAAACAACATTAAACAACATTAGAATAATTGGGATTCCAGAAGAAGAAGAAAGAGAGAGGGGAGCAGAAGGTATATTGGAGTGAATTATTGTAGACAATTTCCCTAATATGGACAAAGGGAACAAGCATCAAAATCCAGGAGGCACAGAGAACCCCCCTCAAAATCAATAAGAATAGGTCCACACCCCGTCATCTAATAGTAAAACTTACAAGTCTTAGTGACAAAGAGAAAATCCTGAAAGCAGTCTGGGACAAGAAGTCTGTAACACATAATGGTAAAAATATTAGATTGGCAGCAGATTTATCCACAGACACCTGGCAGGCCAGAAAGAACTGGCATGATATATTCAGAGCACTAAATGAGATAAAAAGCTTCCAGGACAAACAAAAACTAAAAGAATTTGTAAACACCAAGCCAGTTCTACAGGAAATATTGAAAGGGGTCCTCTAAGCAAAGAGAGAGCCTAAAAGTAGTAGATCAGAAAGGAACAGAGACAATATACAGTAATAGTCACCTTACAGGCAATACAATGACACTAAATTCATATCTCTCAATAGTTACCCAGAATGTAAATGCCCTAAATGCCCCAATCAAAAGACACAGGGTATCAGAATGGATAAAATAACAAAACCCATCAATATGCTGTCTACAAGAAACTCATTTTAGACCCAAATATACCTCCAGATTTAAAGTGAGGGGGTGGAAAACTATTTATCATGCTAATGGACATCAAAAGAAACCTGGGGTGGCAATCCTTATATCAGATCAATTAGATTTTAAACCAAAGACTATAATAAGAGATGAGGAAGGACACCGTATCATACTCAAAGGGTCTGTCCAACAAGAAGATCTAACAATTTTAAATATCTATGCCCCTAACATGGGAGCAGCCAACTATATAAACCAATTAATAACAAAATCAAAGAAACCATCGACAAGAATACAATAGTAGTAGGGGACTTTAACATCCCCCTCAGTGAAATATACAGATCATCCAAGCAAAAGATCAACAAGGAAATAAAGGCCTTAAATGGCACACTGGACAAAATGGACATAACAGATATATTCAGAACATTCCATCCCAGAGCAACAGAATACACATTCTTCTCTGGTGCACATGGAACATTCTCCAGAATAGATCACATCCTGGGTCATAAATCAGGTCTCAACCGGTATCAAAAGATTGGGATCATTCCCTGCATATTTTCAGACCACAATGCTCTGAAGCTAGAACTCAATCACAAGAGGAAATTTGGAGAGAATCCAAATACATGGAGACTAAAGAGCATCCTTCTAAAGAATGAATGGGTCAACCAGGAAATTAAAAAAGAATTGAAAAAATTCATGGAAACAAATGATAATGAAAACAGAATGGTTCAAAATCTGTGAAACACAGCAAAGGCAGTCCTGAGAGGAAAATATATAGTGATACAAGCCTTTCTTAAGAAACAAGAAAGGTCTCAAATACACAACCTAACCCTACACGTAAAGGAGCTGGAGAAAGAACAACAAAGAAAGCCTAAGCCCAGCAGGAGAAGAGAAATAATAAAAGATCAGAGCAGAAATCAATGAAATAGAAACCAAAAAACAATAGAACAAATCAACGAAACTAGGACCTGGTTCTTTGAAAGAATTCATAAGATTGATAAACCCCTGGCCAGACTTTTCAAAAAGAAAAGAGAAAGGACCCAAATAAATAAAATCATGAATGAAAGAGGAGAGATCACAACCAACACCAAAGAAATACAAAAAATTATAAGAACATACTATGAGAAACTCTATGCCAGCAAATTTGAATGGAAGAAATGGATGCATTTCTAGAGACATATAAACTATCAAAACTGAACCAGGAAGAAATAGAAAACCTGAACAGACCCATAACCAGTAAGAAGTGGAGTGGGGGAGAGGGAGAGGGTGGTTGGGTTATGGACATTGGGGAAGGTATGTGCTATGAAGTGTGTAAACTGGTGATTCACAGACCTGTACCCCTGGGGCTAATAATACATTATATGTTAATATTAAAAAAAAAAAAAACCTTCCCTGGGGTTCCAATACAAGCTGAGCTTTGAGAACCACTGGTCTAAAGCAGGTCAGCAAACTTTTTCTGTAAAAGGACAGAGAGTTTTAGGTTTTGCAATTTGTACTATGCTCACTGCTCCTCCTCAACTCAGCTGGATAGTGAAAAAGCAGCCATAGACAATGTGTAAACTGATGGCCACAGAAATTTTCCAATAAAATTCTGTTCACAAAAACCATTCATGGGTCAATTTGACCCAAAGGCCATGGTTGACTGCGGTATAGAAGAAACCTGATGGGAGAAGAGGAAGGAGGCAGATTGGCTCACCACTGCTCCCTTCCCCGCTTTACTCTTGTTTTTCCTGACACCTAGTGATGATCCAGAAGGCACCAAAGTACCTTCCAACATGTGTGCACATCCCTATTTCTACTTAAGAATTGTGCACAGGAGGTACTTAAGCCATTTAGTAGTTATGGGTAAGGCCAGAAAAGACAGCAGTAGAAAGAGATGAACATAAATCTACCAATTAGTCATTCAGTGCAAGTCCAGAGCTAAGAGGGAAAGAGTAGCCTTAAGACTGAAATATAAACTCCATAACCATCACTTATCCAAAATTTTGTGTTATTTTCTTAAAGGAAATGTTCCCTACAAGTCTATCTTCTCCCTTAAGGAAATAAAGGACCAAAAAAAAAAAAAAAAGAAGGCTGACATCTTCATTCACTCCTGCCCTCCCCAAACACATGCTGACCACAGTGAAATTCATAGTAGACTTGCTACTTGCCTATCTCCACCAGAACATCTATCTGGAACACTCAACAAATCTCAGATGGAAATGATGATTACCTAATCTCAGAGGCTCTCAAACTCTATCAAGCATCACAATCATCTAGAGGTCTTGTTAAAACACATTTCTGGGCCCTAACCTCCGAATCCCTGATTCAATATGTTGGGTTAGGGCATCAGAATTTTATATCTGTAGCAGGTTTCCAGGTGATGCTGATGCTAATTTGAGAAACACAAAATGAGAACCACTAACCACGCTCTTACTTTGGTGTTCCCAATCTTAATTGGCAAAATCACCACTTTACATGAGTAACCAAATACATGAGTCATTTTTGACTCATCTCTGTCTCTTACCCCCACATTGAGTAAGCATCAAGTCAAATTAAGTTTGCCCCTTTAGTATTTTGGAAATCCAGCCCCTCTTTATCATCATTATTGTCAATGAATTACTTTAGGCCATTGTTCCCATACTTTTCACATACTTTACATATAAAAAATTTAGGCTGTAGAGGTAAGCAAATCTACTGTAGGTTATTGGGGGCAAGAGGCCAGCCATTTCTCCAGCCATCCTCAGGGATGAGGGGGATCCATCTCTTTGCACAGCTCTTCCCCATTCATTCTGTGAGAAAGGTTTATTTGAGGCATTTTTAATCACATGTCTTGAATACTTTTGTAGCCAACTAGACATTCTATCTCCTTCCATATTTAGCACTTCAAACACATGTTCTACTAGACAAAGTGATTTTTTAAAAATTGTAAGCTAACCAGATACTCTAAGACCAAATACTTACCTTTCCTTGTACCTTACAAAATGAATATTGAATTCCATTAGCTTTGCACACACTGTGTATCAGCCATAATTTCAACAGGGGACAGATGTCATACTTAAAATAAGACCAGTCAAGGAAGGTTTATTGACACATGTGGGGGTGTAGAGCAATAATTCTCAAGCAGTAAAGATTTTACTCCTCAGAATTTTGGACAATGTCTATAAACATTATCAAGACTGACAGGGTGATTTGGGTGGGCAAAGGCCAGGGATGCCACTGCACATCCTATAACACATGGGACAGAGCTGGGCAACAAAGAATTAGACAACCCAAAATGCTGATAATGCTAAGGTTGAGAAACCATGCCACAGAGTAAGTTCTAACTAAATGTTTGTCAAGCTGAGCTAAACCAGAACTGCAAACATGATTCTCTCATATGACTAATTCTACTTGAGTCAACTGAAGAGGAATTATGAGAGGTGATCTGTACAGGATGATGGACCCTCCATGCTCTGTTGCACTCTGGCATCTAGTTTCAGTTCACCCCTTTGAAGGAAACTGACCTCCCCAGTTAGTAGCTTTCATGTGGCTGGGGTGTCCCAGCTTTCCTGAGATGAGCCCCGGGTGTCAACATTTTGCTCCTAGGAAAATCCTAAACACAGGCTGAAGTATCACATTAATGCAAACAGGCTGTGAAAAAGTCACATTAATACATTCATGAAATACTCACTGAAAGTTTACTATATTCAAACACTATTCAAAACAAGCTTGAAAGGGACACCTGGGTGGCTCAGTTGGTTAAGCATTTAACTCTTGATTTCAGTTCAGGTCATGATATCAGGGTTGTGAGATTGAGCCCCATGTCAGGCTCTGCACTGAACCTTGAGTCTGCTTAAGATTGGTTCTCTCCCTCTGTCCCTCTCCCACCTTTCTTTCTTTCTCAAAAACAAACAAACAAACAAACAAACAAAACCAGACTTGAATATCCAACTTAGGATAATCTAAAGAGCATTTAGCTCTAATGTTAATGTAAATCTTAACTCAGGTTACAGAATGACATTTATCCTCTTAGATTGCCCCTGCTATAGGAAAGACAGTGAGGTCATAGTGATGAGTCCAACAAGACAGAATGGAGAGAAGAGAGCTTTCCTTGGCCTGTTGGCACCATCCTCCATTATGTCAAATGAAACTACATATGGCCTGCATAAGAAAATGTTCTATTTTCCAACCACTAGGGAAGATGAAACAAGCATTTGTGTTCTTGACTAATTTGGGGTTGGAAGAATATACTAATGAGTTATTCCTCAGAAAGAATTAATTAATATCTCTATCAATGAAAGCAGAATACTTGATAGTCTATATTGTGTCATTTATGCATCACGTGCCCCAAATATATCCATTTATTATGTTATTCTAAGGCAGGTGAAGTAACATGGGATAATTGCCTCGAATCTCTCTCCTGCTGCCACAACAGGAATTAATAATCAATCATGACACTCTCCTCCTGAGCCTGGGCATGGCCTCAGATTCCTTCCGTTCACAACCTTTAGGAGGCTACTATTAATAGACAGGAATTGGCACACCAAGTAAAATCTATCTGTGCTTTCTTGTCAAGATACTGACCCTGGATGGGCCTTATGAACATACAAATATGTACAGGAAAGAGTAACCCAATGACACTATATCATCTTATTTTTTTAGTTTATTTCTTTCTTAATTGAGACCTGATAGGCTAGAATGTGGAAGAATTTAGTTCTGATAAGGGAGCTGGAGCCAAAGTTGGGAGGAAATTATCCAAGGCAAGAGGTGATAAATTTAGGTTGCCTGGGTGGCTCAGTGGGTTAAGCCTCTGCCTTAGGCTCAGGTCATGATTCCAGGATCCTGGAATCAAGCCCCGCATTGCATCACATCGGGGGTCTCTGCTCAGCGGGGAGCCTGCTTCCTCCTCTCTCTCTGCCTGCATCTCTGACTACTTTGTGATCCCTGTCTGTCAAATAAATAAATAAAATCTTTTTAAAAAAGATGTTCTAAATGGCAAGTATAATTAAAAAGTAAATAAATAAATGTTCATCTCCACTCTGGATCCTGTAAATTCCAATCTTGTATACCGAATCACTTACTTGACATGTTCTCTTGCATGTTCAATAGACACATTAACCATTTTAGCCCTAGGGACTTCTGGTTCGTGTTCAGTTGAAACAACAGGGTTTGGATTGAACCACCACCAACAGCAGCCCAACATAATATGACTAGTAAACCAGTAAAAATATATGAAATGAGTTTTTAGACACTGGACAATAGGAAGTGTGAATAGTGATCTCCAAAAAAAGGGCAACAAACAAGGTAAGCCCATGTTTGCCTAGTTAACTGCATGAAGAAAGAGGTTCCAGGCTGTAGAACAATGAGAAGGAAACTAGATTAAGAGTTGAGAAGACAGATTTGAGTTCAGAAAGTCTAATGGAGCTAGAATTTGTGAGGCAGATCCCAGAGAAAAGGGAGCTATGTGGAGACCATTCAAGTCTTGTTGGAGTGCTGATGTGAATGTAGGTGAAAAGATACTGAGATCAGAGAAAGAATCTTCCAAATTTAATAGAAAAGGACACAACAGGGTTAAGAAAACTTAATATTTCCAGCAGCCAAAGGAGAAAGACCTTGTAATACGTGGAGCACTGGGTAATATCCTCAGAAGACCCAAACTAAAGGGTGCTCTGGACTCACCCTAACAAAGCTTAAGGCAGACCTCAAAAGGGTCAAACATATCCTAAGTAACTTAACTGCATACCACAATAATGTCCAGCACTATTTAAATGAATGCAACAAAATCTAGCACCCAACAACATAAAATTCATAATCTCTGTCCTCAATTTTTAAAAAAGACATCAAATAAGTAGGATATATGATCTATTGTGAGGAGGAAAGTCAATCATCAGCAACAGAACCAGAATTTACAGAGATGGTGAAATTAGCAGACAATGAATTTCAAACACTGTTATATTCCATAGACGCAAGAAGGTGGAGGAAAACATGAAAATTATGAAGGAAGGATCAAATGTAATTTGTAGAGATAGAAGTATAACATCAGAAATAAAAAATATGAAAGAAATTAACAACAGATTAGACCCTACAAAAGAAAATACCAATCAACTTAAAGGTGTCGAAGTGAACTTCAGGCAACAGAAAAAATCCACACGGAAGCACAGAGAGAAGACTTCAAAAAAAATTTTTTTTCAACAATACAGCAATGATCTGTGAGGCAATATCAAACAATCTAACACAGTGTAACTGGAGACCCAGAAAGAAGAAGCGAATAGAAAGTCCTTGAAGAAATAATGACCAAAAATATTCTAAATTTGATGAAAACTAAAAACCCACAAGAAGCTCAAAGAACCCTACAGAACAAGAAACATAAAGGAAACCACACCAACACACATCAAAATCAGATTGCTGTAAACTAGTGTTAAAGAAGATTTAAAAGCAGCTGGGGAAAAAGGTACAATAAATTCAGAGGACAAAGACCAGGATCACAACAGAATTGTCAGAAACTATGAAAGCCAGAAGACAATGAGGCAACTGAATGCATTGGAAGAAAAGGTGAAGATTGTCAACCTAGAATTCTATATCCAAGGACAATAACTTTCAGAAATGAAACTGAAATAAAGATTGTTTCAGACCAAGAAAAAGTGAAGGGATTAGTCACCAACAGAAGTGCAATAAAAGAAAGATTAAATGAAGTTCTTCTGATAGAAGGAAAATCATGCTAGACAGGTGCTAATTTGACTCTGTGTAAAAGAATGAAGAGTACCATAAGTGGTAAATATGTAGATAAATACAAAAATTAAAATATCCCAAACTGAGCTTCTGAATTTTTCCTCAAAATCTGCTTCTTGCTCAGCCTCTCTTTACCACATTTTAATGACGGCTCCATCCTTCCATCTTAAGGTCAAAAATTCTGTAATCAACATTGACCTGTCTTTTTCCCACACATCCTATATCAAATCATGGCTCTAACTTCAGAACATGTCCAGAATCTTCCCTCCACAGCTCTCTCCTTGATGCTCACCTCCATCACGCAGTCCCAACCTTCTAATCGGCTTCTCTGCGTCTAGCAGCACAGTGTACATTCACAACTCACAGGTCCCAGGAATCCTGTAAAAACAGGCTGTTGTGTGTCGCACCTCTACTCACAAAGCCCGGGTAGCTCCCCATCTCTTCGAGAGAAAAGCCAAACTCTTGCTACAGCCTTCATAGGGCCTTCCTTTCTCCAATCTTTGCACTGCTCTGTCCTGTCCCCCAGACACCACCACCTTCCCCCACCCCTCACCCGCCCCGTGTCCTCCCTGCCACTCTGCTCAGGGCTCAGGGTGCACAGGCCTTCTCAAACACAAGACTTACTCTCTCCCCTCGACATTTTTGCATTTCCTCTTCCTAGGTCATTTTTCCACAGACGTTATCATGATTTATTCCCTCCTTTTCGTCCAGTCTTTTCACAAATATATTCATTGAGGCCTTCCCTGAGTGCACTAATAAAAGTCACAACTTCTTGCCCACACATTCCTACTTGCTTCCCTGATTTATTGCAATTCCCAGTCCTGATGTATTATATCATGTGTGTACTGTGTTTATCTCTCTGCAGTAGGACATAAGTTCTATCAGGGAAGGAACACTGTATTTTGTTTTTACTGCTGAAACTCCAGCGTGTAGAGCAATGGCAGGCAGTTAGCAGGCCTCAATAAATGTTTGCTGAATGGAAAGAGTAAAGGAAGGGGTTTAACCTAGTCCTGTAGCTGTAGTACATGCTCTTTGTCACCAGATGGCAGCACACTAGCATTATGGTTTTAAAGAAAAAAGAAAACGGGAATTCAGGTTCACACACAGGGGGATGAGAAGAGGTTTTCCCAAACCCAGGTGGTGTGGTGGGATCTACGTAGAAAAGAAATCAGGGGTAGTTGAATCAACCTCTGTTTTCCGGTGTATGACCTTGACCTTCACTTCACTCTCTGGGTCTCAGTTTGCTCATATTTTAATCAAGTGCTAGCGCTGGACTGACTTACCTCTGCTTCCCTTTTGGCCCTAATATTCCATGATTCTAAATTAAAAAGGACCCCTGCTCACTCATCCTCCTGTTTTAAAATTCATACACAAGCTAGAAGGTAGAGCAATGCCTTTCCCATAAAGTTGTATTCAAGCTACTGGGATTTCATTAACTCCTCACAAGTTCAATAAAAAGAGCCTTTTGTGTGAAGACTGTATGAAGTAGGGAGCTTCATTCGATTTATTTATTCCCAACTCTGTTCTTTTAATGAGACAGAGCAATACTTCTGGAAAGGGAAGGAAGTTAGTACCTATCTGGAGATCTGAGATAGTGTTAATTAAATGCTGTGGTTTCTTTCCTTGTTATTAATTTTGGGGAGAAGCTGATATGTACAACAAATTGTACATATAGGAGAGGCATAGGAGATATTGCCTCCCAGAAAAGAGACCATTTAAATGTACCCATCAGAGGAAATGACCGAATTTATTTTCCTAATGATGGAGGAGTTTAATTTTCTCTGAAAGAAGCAGCATTTCTAAAATGTATCAGGGGAGGGCAGTGAAGAGTCATATAGAGCCACTAGTCAGTAAACCATCCTTACAAGAGAGAATTCTCTTTTAAGCTACTTTATTTTCTTTTCCTGTCCCCTAATACAATTCACTCACCGTTTTGTTGGTTTGAAAAAAATTAGTCTCATCAAGGGGTTTGTGGATAATACTTCGGTCACTAAGTTAGCATGGCACTTTGCAATAAAAACTCCTGAATCGCATGTTACCGTTACAAAATGAAGCCTACTACCATAGGCAAGAGAAAGCCTTTTTTCATAATCAGATATTTAAGTGACTTTAATGAGATCATTTTTATGGGATTAAATGCATTAATTTCTACTCGAGTATTTTTTTCTTTGTCCTGGCATTTGACTTATTTCAGAATGTCTAATCCACATTCTGGATTTGTTTTTCCACAGGGAACAAATGAGTTTCATGTTCTCATGAAAACATCCTAGTAAAAGCTGGAGGAAAAGAAGTAACAAACACATGCATGAAAAATAATTAAAATATCCAACAGTAATAAAAGTACATAAACTCTGATAGCATGTCAAGAAACCCTGCTTCAGGTAACTGACAGTCAAGTTCAGAGCTGAAGGCACAGTCCTCTGAAGAGCACAGAAGAATAAGAGCAAGGGAATAGCTTGTGCAAAGGCCCTGTGCAGGAGTTTGGCAGGCTTGAAAAATCAGTGAGGCCAGAAGGATTTGCTGAAGAATGGCACGGCCATCCATCTATTCCATTCTTGGTAATGGAAACCAAAGAAAAGGAGCCCGAAAGGGATTATACAAGGAATGCAATAACAAATCAATCATCTAATAACAAGCACAAAGGAATCCTGTACTAAGCACTCAAAAGCATAATGCTCAATACCCTTAGCAACATTATATAAAGAATTCCCCATAAAAGCTTAGGGAAACACTATACTTATAATGCTGCTTTAAATATCAGGATGCAAAATTTCTTAAACAGGGTAAGTTCAATGAGGCAAGGACCATTCAAAGAAATAAGGAAATATTATTTGATGAATACTTAGTGAGTGCCTTCTAATGCCAGGCATCATTCTTGGTTCTAGAAATACAACAGTGGACAAAACAGAAAAGGCACCTGTCCTCATGGAGCCTGTATGTATGTATGTGTATATATATATACACACACACATATGTATACACACACTCACATACATATATATACATATATATACGTGTGTGTGTGTGTGTGTGTGTGTGTGTGTATGGGACAGATAGGCCCTGCCCCCAAAAAAATCACACAAAAGAATGAAATTATTTCATCTGTGACAAGTGCTACAAAGGAAAAGTGCCAGGATCAACTTGGCAGGTTGGATGCCTTCCAATTCCCCTTCCCAAATAATCTATCAACCAACCAATAAAAGGGATCATTAAGAGAGGTTTCCTTTAAGTAATAGAATGACGGGATAGTTTTCTCCTTTATGTTTTCCGCATTTTCTAAGTTATTGTAATGAGAATGTTATTTGACTTATGTAATCAAATTAGCAGAATGTACTAAATAATACATAATGATAGTCTCATTAACATTTCAGTTCTTAAAGATAGAGTCTCCCCTCCCCAGGGAGAGGAGACACACATAAAGGAATATTACAAATGAGCTTTATTAAAAGTGACAAAAAGATATGAGGTCCGTGATTTGGTGCATCTGATTCCTAACTGTAACAAATGTTCTCTGCAAGACTAATCTCTCTTCTCGGAAGGATAAAAAGACATACGTTAACATGGACGCTTTCTTCTTTAATTTATGAAGAGCATTATCAACAGGGATACCGTTGTTAGCCCCATGTGATCGAAAAGAGATTTCTGCAATTCTGTCTCAGATAAGCAGCCAGAAGCACTTTCAGGAATTTGGTCTACGTGTTATGGAGACGTCAGTGGACCTCAGCAGAAAGAAACTCCCTATTTTAAAAACTTTTTCTTGATCAAATGTTCAAACTCAAGAGTCCAAATACTGTTGATTGCCACAAAGCCAGCTGTGTGAATGGGTCACCAGTATTGACCATAGTTGTTTCAGGAGGACGTAGGGCATATCATTGCTCCATGTATCTGGGAAAGAAAGACTCCATTGGGTAGTCCTCAGCCGGCCGCCTCAGGAAAACCAGTGCGTCACACGCAATACACCTCCCCAGACCAGTTTGTGCCCTTGAGGAGGAATGACACAAGAGACACAAGGGGAACCAGCTCACCATTTATTGAAATTATGCAATCAACCATAAGCAATGTAATATGAGATCTGAAGAGAGATTATCCAAAATGTTAAGAAAACAGGAAGAAACATTCTACTTCCTTTAATCAAAACCAAAATGAGCAGAAGTATTATTTTCTTTGTCTCTACTCTGCTAATGCACAAATACTTTTTCAGATAAAAGTTAATATAATCACTGGAAAAATGGGGAGGGAGTTTTGGGGGGGATCAATAAAGTATGAATACAAATAGGCTGATATCCTGGACCCATTTCTCACTACACCGTAAATTTTTCTTCATCTTCTGTCTCCCTTTATTTCCCCCTCCCATTTTAGAACCTCAATGAAAAATATGTATGTGAATATATATATGTGTGTGTGTGTGTGTGTGTGTGTGTGTGTATTTATAGTGGATTCAGTGATTCTCACAGAAAAGCAGGCATGTCTTGCTCTTTTTCCCAGGCTTTTTTGTCTTTCCTTGAAAGACCAAGAAAAAAAAAAGGCAAAAGCAACAAGGGGAGACTGTTTGGCGCTGCCCAGCGCCCCATCATGCGATGCTGATGTAACGGGCTGGGGGAGTGCGGACTGGCTGCCCGTGAACTGGTCATGCTCTCTTCACACGTGGAGCGGCAATCAGCTTACAACTAAATCACATCTGAGCACAAGCTGTCTCCACAAAGACAACCAAAGAGGCAGCATTCAAGAGCTTACAAAGCGTCTCAAAAGCCAGAAAGAAAGGGGGATCCTGAAGCTGCTGAAGGGGAAGGCTTCCAATAGTAACACCCACTCTGGGCATTGTGCAGCCTACCGAGGGAGAATGACGGATGGAACACCATCTGAAGTTCACACTTGGAAAATGCTGCATGTTTAACACCAGGACTTGGAGTAAAGTGCCAAGATATAGAACAAACAAATAAATAAGGAGAAGAGGAAAAGGAAGATGTCGTATGGTAACAGCAGAACTGATGGTGTTTTCTACATCTCAGGCTTCCGGTGAACTCAGCTAATTATTCACAAGCAGGAATTTTGTGAATTGCATATACTTTGCATGTCATTTATTTTCTAATGTAAGCATTAGGAAGAGTCATTTCTTGAAAGTTCAAATGCCTTTTGTTGGAAGCGCTTAAAAAAAATTTAACACTGACCAAATATCATCAAATGATATCTAAAATAGCATTTAGTAAGTCTGTTCTTCCAGGGCAGAGGTTGTTAGTTAATACACTATAAATTATTTACAGTCACATCATTGATCATCTTAGAAACGGGTTGTACCAGAAGAAATGTGCCAGCTCTTACTTAATTTGGCCCTGAGATCTGAACCAGTTCTCCTCACAAGATAGTGCAAGACATTTTATAGGATACCAGCCTTTGTTATCACACACTTGTCTGCCTATTCCTACCAATGCATCCTTCCATGCATCCAGTACTCCCCAAGTAGCTCGCATATTGCTTTTTTGTATTTACCTCTTTGTCATCACCTTCCTCTTCCGAAAGCCTACGGCAATACGAAATTACAAGCTTTTATCATAGACTCTTAAAGGGATATTTGGTAAGATCCATATACAGAAACTTGCTTCATTCCAGGTTGAAACATAAAATTTGTCAATTTCCTTCCAATTGAGTGAAACAGAATAATCAAAACACAACATTGAGTCTACTAAAAGAATGTGAAAAAATTGGATGTGGGAGATATAAGGTTTAAGAATGAGACACAGAGGGGCGCCTGGGTAGCTCAGGTCATGATCCCAGGGTCCTGGAATCGAGTCCCGCTTCTGGCTCCCTGCTCAGTGGAGAGGCTACTTCTCCCTCTCCCTCTGCCTGCTGCTCTGCCTACTTGTGCTCTCTCTCTATCTCTCTGTCAAATAAATAAATAAAATCTTAAAAAAAAAAAAAGGAATGAGATGCAGAGTGAAAGAGGAAACTAAGAGATTAGTTAGCATGTGTACACTGCTTACTGCATATATTTAATTACACTAACTTAGAGTTATGTAGTGCTTACCTTTTGCCCCGTACTTTTCAAAGCACTCAAGAAATATTCTTCCCTTTAATACATAAAATAATTGTGTGATATAAATTATATTGCTAATCATGTTTTATTGATTAGGAAAACCAAAGCTCACAAACTTAAGAAGGTAATACAGCTAATAAGTAGCAGAAATGAGATTTGAACCCCAGCTGTCTAGATCCAAAAGCTGAACTCTTAAAATCTCTGATACACATCCTTTGTGTTAAAGCATGTTTACGATTTTTTTTTAATCAGCCCTTTCAAGGAATTTTGACACCTATTTTTTTTTT